>JAVJIF010020065.1:0-87034 GCA_038442645.1 Agave tequilana | reverse complement strand
GTTTTGCTTGGATGTGGGAAAGTGAGGGTGAGATAAGAAACTAGTTTGCTTTTCAATCTCATTTAGGTTTTACATCCCAAAACCCTGACACCGTTTTTTTCTCCAACTCATCAGAATACATAAATAGGTTCATAACATTGCTATTTTTTTTTTTTTTTGTGGTGTAAAACCATGTACCTTTTGTTTTGAATTTGAATATTACATTATCCTTACAAGAAAAAGAACACTAGGAAGTTTTCTGCTATTTAAAATTTTGTTTTGCTTAAAATATCAAACTGCGCCTGTTTAAATTTTCTTGATATCAGTTTTTCTAAACTCTGCATGCAGGTTTCCTATTGTTACTCCACCAATTATGGCATACTAATGTTCCTTTAGACACAAAATTTCTGATGTATAAATTTGATATCAAGTGTTCTTCTCTAGCTGCAGGCTAATTTGAGGCAGGGTAACTGCTACTTGATTAGGGCAAATTGTGAAATAATCTTATTTTAAAAAATATTATAAAAAATGATTTCTCCTAGGAAATAATTAACGAAATAGATCTCTCTCATGCCAGCTCTACACCACACCGGTCAACGGCCCGATCCGTGGGTGTAAAAATTCTTCGGTGTGCTAACACCAGAGATTTATAAATCGTTTGTAGATCTCCGGTGTTACCAACACTGGAGTTTTATACGATAATTTACGGTGTTGGTAACACCGGATTTCTATAACTTAATCTCCTTCAATCATCCTCTCTTTCTCTGGCCTTTGTATGTGCCTCTCTGTGTGACTTACAAAGTCCGGTGTTGAAAAAACCCTGACATTTCAACTGAGTGGTCAAAAATTTGGTGTGGCAACATTGGAGATTTTTTGCACCCACGAAACGACGTTGGCAGACGTGGCGCAGAGTTGGCGGTGAGCGATGTCTGTTTCACTAATTATTTCTCGGAGGAGTCTTTTTTTTAAAAATATTTTTTAAGATAAGATTATTTCAAAAATTTATCCACTTGTTAAAGATTACAGTCTTTGCTGGCATGGTACTCTTATTATTGCTCTGGCCTTTCCTTTTCTGTGTCCTGGGTTGCAGGTCATTGACTTGTGGGGGTTCATTTTTGCCACGCTCAGCTGTGTCTCTCGTGTCAGCAGAATCTGTATTCATACTGGGCACATATATATAGACGTTTCTAGGTCAGAAAACTTAGCTCTCGACAACTGGAAACTTGAACCAAGTTTAGTACTGATTCAAATGTCAGATAATTGTTTTGTAACAGTGAAGTTATGCCCTTGAATGCTTATAATGTGTAAAAGGTCCTTGTTGGTGGCTGTGTATGATAAGAGAATTCAGACGAATCGCTTTTGGTTTGTGTACAGTTTCGAGTTTCTTGCTGTCTCTTATTCATTCAAGGTTAGCATTCTGTATTTTGTAATGATGTGCCAACTGATTCATTATTATCATTTCTTTTTGAAAAATGAGCTATCATTGTACCTGAGTTTACCATTATTATCATATCCGAACATGATCGACACTGATGAATATGTTATTATTTATTATATCAAACTTGAGGAGCACGATCACTAATTATAGACAAAGTTTTATATATTAATATCTTATGTTTATTGCATAAATGTAAGAGTAAACTTCTAAGATTGAAAAGTTTGAAGAGCAAATATATAATGTCAATTATTTTAGAGGTAAAATTTCCAATTATTTGAGGGTGTATGTTGAAAAAACTTATAAAATATATAAATAATACATATTATTATAAAAATGAGATAACTAGTTGCCTCCTCATCAATGGCTTTCAGCCAGCCAACTGGTTGTTTGGGGGCTTATTCTTTGCTTTCATTCTTGAATTTCTTTTCTATTCTTTTTCTCTCAATTTAAGAATTTCTTTTCCTTTGATTAGGAGTCTTTTCTTCTCTTATGTTTCAATAATTTTTCAATGTCAAATGTGGTCTCAAGAAAAATTATTAATGAATCATAAATCTTTGAAGTTGAGATTAGTTTGATTTTGAACTGCAGATCATCGGTGCCTGTAAGTCATCTCCACATCTCCATTTGATCGGTTAACATCCAACCTAAAAGATGTAAATGAATCTAAATAACACAATTCAAATTTTGTTTCATACTCGTATTTTTGCTACGAATAATGCAAGAGAGAGGGGTTTAGTCTCGTTGGCTTCATGGTTAAAGCTCTTACTGATCTTGATCAGAATGGAGAAAGCCGAGATAGCTGTGAGAGTTTATATGGACATGATAAAGGTTCGATTGTGGTCATGTTCTGAAGACTGTTTCTTAGAATTTGTTGTTGGAGCACTGAGGAAGAAAGGGAAGACAATTGAAGCTGTCTCTCACTGCAATTGTTGAAGGGTGTTACAGAAAGAAGGATTATGAATACGCTTATTTTGAATTTTTTGAGAGAGTGGAACTGTGGAACCACATCCCAGAAGCTAGTGTTTGTAATAAAACAGTCTCTCCTTTTGTAGGAATTTGGGTATTGAAGAGGCATGGGTATTTGTTCAAAGATTGGAGGCTATTGGCTTTGGGCTTGATGTCATATCCTTTGGGATCCTCATTTCTCAAAGTTGTAGTGAACGAAATTTGAGAAATGCGTTCATTTGCTTCTCTGAAATTTCGCCAGAGGAATAAAACTTGAAGTTTATGCTATAATGTACTATTTGCCGGTTCACTCACCTAAAATATGGATAATGTCTCTAACCGATCAATTTCAATAACATAAGACCTCAACTGACATGTGTAGTAAGCGTAGTATGGGATGCGTTTACTACATGTGACAATTAAAACAACAGATTGACATGAGACACCATGGTTGATGTGTGCTAGTTTGTTATAAATCTGTATGCCATGATAGGCACCTGATACATGATTTTTATAACAGATTCATCCCGTCACTCATTATGTATTATCTATTATGTAATACTTATAACATGCTGATTGATGTCATATTGGACTATACTGTCTCCCAATTTCAGTTATATTCATGACATTATTTATTATGTATATTTTATAGTAGTATCGTAATATGCATACACGTAATATGTACGTGCACATTCTCTTATTTTACACACTCGTTGGAAGTTTTCTGACTCCCCTGAATTTGCACATTCAGGTCTATGTTATTGCATTCTGTTGGTCAGGGTTTGGGGAGGATCTCACGCATTATAAGGAGTATGAAGTTTTCTCTGTCTGATCAGGGTATTATTCTTGTCTCCGTTTATTTCCTATTGTTTTCTTGATTCTGTATAGCTTGGACTCATTATTCGTTCTATCTGATTATTTAGAAAATAGTGCTATTATTGTGTTAGAATTTATATGTTTTATTGCAGTAATATTAATTATCATAGTTGCTTTATATAACTTGTTTAGGTCATATTAGACTTAGCGTGTATATGCGAGGTATTCTTCTCACGTATATGCATCGCCAACTCTCATCGCGTCTCCGCTACAGCGTATTCAGAGGAGCGGGGCGTGACAGATAGCGTTCTTATTGACAAGCTTAAGAAACGTTTATTGTGATCATTTTAAGAACTTATTGTGTGATCCATACCGCTGTAGAAGGACAAGATAAAAGACAATTTAGATTCACGATGAGGTCAAACAATAGTTTGTAGGACCTTGCTCCGATCTGTGTAGGAGAATAACAAGAGGATCAATTAAAATCACTAAGTAAATATCTCTTCTTTGGAGGAGTTCATTCTTTTTTCATGAGAGCTCTCTTTCTTGGTGTATAGTGATGCTTGGATTACAGATATTCCTTTAGAAAGGGAGGTATGGCCAATGGTGTGCCCAGCGTTGGGTGAGGAACCTGAGTAGCGCAGTTTATTAAGGAGACTAAAGAATGGGATGTGGACAAGCTGCATGAATGCTTTGCTGATGATATTGTGTCTGTGATTTGCAGATTCTGTTCCCTCGTTTTGATATCAGTGATCAAATGTCAAGGAACAGAGTGGGGTTGAGCTTATTCTCGGTGAAAAATATGTGTGAAGCCATTGATCGACACAAGGAGAGAGAGGGGCTCTCAATTGGATATAGACTTGGTGTGGAAAATTGCGGAGTCAAATCGAATCTCCGTGCATGGCTCTCGAAGGTGAGATGTAATGGGATTTGTACCAAAGCATTTTTATTCAAAAGAGCTGTGGTTCATGACATGCGATATCTCCGATGCAGAGTTTTTGTGGAAGATGCACAGCATTTGATCACGGAATGCCTATGGTCGCAATGGGTGTGGTAGAAAATACAAAACCATATTGCTGAATGGTGTGGGCTACTTTGAAAGGAGAAGGTTTGGGTGAGGGACAGGTGAAGGCAAGGAGACAAGGTATCATCGCCTGCACTGCGTGGCATCTATGGAAACAAAGGAATTGAGTGACATTTCAACAGGAGGTCGTCGATACTGATATACTAGTTTGACGGATATGTGATGCGGCATCAGGGAGATGGGGGTCTGCTACTAAAGGAGAAGTACTAACAACGGCAAGAACAAATACGAGGGTGGTGGCGTGGGAGGTACCTGCTGAGAGGGATGGATGAAGACGAATTTTGATGGCTCAGATGCAGATGGTATTGCAGGCGGAGGTGTGCTCGTCAGAGATGGTAATGGGTGGCGGGCAGGGTTTTTGAGGTCGCATTGGTCCTCGATAGTGAACTGAGGACGGCATGGTTAGCGGTGACAATAGCATATGACTCCTGTAAACAGTGGTTTTTGATCATGGAAGGTGATTCACAGCAGGTCGTGCAACTCATAAAGGCGAGGGACAGTGCCAACAATGATCACCCAATGCTAGTTGATTTATGGAAAATGACTGATGAATTCCCGAGTTTCGAAGTTTGACATATCTTTAGCGAAGGTAACATGGCTGCAGACTGGGTCGCAAATTTTAGGAGGAGGATGCAATGTACAGGTATTCAAGTGTCGCCATTTCCTGGGGAGCTTTGGAAGATCGTTAGGGCGAATGCCTGGGGGTTGGCTTCATGAGTACCTAGTTGAGCTTTATGTTCTCTCTTAGCTAAAAAAAAAAAAATAAAAAAAATAAAAATGAGAGCTTTCTTTCTTAATCTGAAGAGAAACTTTTTCTTCATTGTTAATTCTTTTGTTCTTTGCAATCTTCGTTCTTCTTTGTATAAGCATAAAGAGCCTTTCTATGAAAACAACATTTTGGAGTTTGAGTCAAAATATTACAAAAGTATTTTGGAGTTGGTTAACTTGTGAATTAGAGACAGGTTAGGTATGTGAGGGCCCCATATTTAGTTAGTAGTTTTATTAAATAAATATTCTGAATCTCTAAATCACAAGGCCTATTAGCTCAGTTGGTTAGAGCGTCGTGCTAATAACGCGAAGGTCGCAGGTTCGAGACCTGCATTGGCCAATATAAATTTTTTTAATTTTATAATTTTGTACATCCTCACTTCATATCATTTGTCAATGTTATTTAGAAAATATCACTTCATATATGTTGATGTCAGTGAGAAAGTTAAACACAGAGAAATGCGTTCGTTTGTAAAGGAATTTGATCTAATGACTCAGTGTTATCACTGATCATCAAACCAGCTCCCGTAACAAATTGCCAAAATAATCAAGTCAAATGTATTCACGGTAAAAGAGTACCTCCAAGTTGCTAATCTCACCTTCAGAGTTCAGATTCTAATAATGCAAAATGAGCCTACTGCCTCAATGAGAGCAGAACCAAGTTCCTTGATCACACCACTATCATCCATCAATCTCCTCACCTTCTCCACCCCTTCCCACTCTCCAGTTGAAGCATATATGTTAGCAGCTAACAGCACATAGTCCCAAGTCCCACTCTCCCATGGAGAAGCTCCTCATTTGCTCCCTTCCCCAACTCGACATTCCCATGGACGTTACAAGCTCCAAGCAACGCTCGCCATACGATGGGATTCACCTAACCTTCATCCCATCCGCAAACTCGAATGCTTCTTCTAGGAGCCCAACTGTCCGAGCATGTCTTCCTTGCACCCACAGTGTTTCACATTTGGTTCAATCCCATACTCAGTTTCTCATAAGAACAAAATATCTTCTCCTTCTTCCACCATCCCTCCATGGCTACACGCAACGAGAATGCTGACGAAAGTAATCTCTCCTGGCCTCACCTACTCATTTCTTCAAACAGATGGACATACTCTTCGCCATGGTCCATGGTGAGCCAACCCTCCAATCACCAAGTTCCAGCTCGATACATCACCTCTCCTTCATCCTCTGAAACACTTCCACTGCTCTCTGAACGCTCCCACACTCTGCATACATGTCTATTAAAGCATTTTCAAGATGCATGTTCACACCACTGTTGAGGGAAGAATGCAACCTCATGCCAATTTCATAGCCCCAGAGTCGGCACAGGCTGATATCAAGCTCAGCATAGTCACCTCATCCGGCTTCTCTCCGCCAGTCTCATCTCTCAAACACCTCCATCGTCCTCTCCGGCGACTGCGACCCACAAATCGCATACCCAGCAATCATCACGTTCCAAGACACAGTATATCCCTTAGGCACCAATAAAAAAGTTTCACAAGCCCTCTCTATCTCCCCTCTCTTCGAGTACCCAGTATTCATTACATTCCAAGAAACCAAATCTTTTGTCTCGCTCTCGTCAAAACAACTGCCTAGTTACATCCAATTCACCTCTCCTCGTGTACCCAGAATGCGTGCAGACTTCACCACAATATCATTCCTTGCACTGTCATCAATAGTGCGGCTGCGACTGATAAGTGCTGCACTTTGCGTGGAAATTGTTGCGGGCGTTTCTGACAAAATCATCGGTCTCGACTGAGCTTGATGATCTTGGAGTGGCATTGGGCGCGGGAGGGGGGAGGAGAGGTGGGTGCAGCCGCGGAGGAGGAAAGGGAAGACCAGGTGGTGGTGGGGGCGGGGTCCGGCGACGGCGTGTTCCGTGCGGGCGTAGAGCGAGAATGCGAGGGAGGGGTTGGGGGAGTGGGAGGCGCCGCGGATCATGGTGGCGAAGGTGAAGGGGTCTGGGTGGGGAATTTGGTCGAACAATTGGAGGGCGTTCGAGAAGGCGCAGGGGATTAAGATGGCCGCAGAGGAGATGAGCTCTCAGAGCGAGTATGGGTTCGAGAGGAAGCCCGCACCGACTGTTTGGGCGTGGATTTGTAGGCGGCGGAGGGTCTGGCAGTGCTGCCAGATTCGGTGTGCGGTGGCGCTTGTTGCCGGATTTTCTCAGCATGCGGTGAATAAGAACATTGTATGATGAGAGCGGCTGAGAGTTATGACAAAAGTTTGAGGCTTTGATTTGATTTGAGGGAGGCCTTTTGAATTTGAACGAGAACATCCCTCCCAAAAAAAAAAAATAGTTCAACAAGGTTATGCTCAAATTGAGACTTATTTAAGAGTCAAAATAAAGTTACTAAAACTGGGGTTTGGAGGTTATCAAACCTTATTAAAATGGGGTTCTAGAAACTCCACTTTGAGTAAAATTTTCATTTCAACTTAAATGTTGGGGTTTGTATTGTTACAAAATCTCAGTTTCATTTTAAATTAAACGTAATCTCAGTTTTGGAAACTATGTCGCAAATAGAACCTAAAAGGTTTGGAAGCAAGTTACGTTATAGGTGTCCAAGTCTAACTACATTTTCAATGTGAACTTTCTTCCCTTTTGTATTTTGAGAAAATTACACAAAAATAAGATTTATAATTTGGTACGTGGAATGCAATATCCCACCCATGAGAGATTTGATCCTCAAGTATTATTTTTTTTTTTGTCCAGGATTCTCATGTATTAAATTCATAGAAATATAAGCTATTGTTGTATTTGGTATGTTAAAAATGATTTTTAGAAATATGAAATTCTCAATTTTTTTTCTCCAAACCAAGCTTGTAGTATGAGGTTAGTGACAGTATACAAAGTGGCAAAAGTGGTGTCAATGACAATTGAGTTGCTGGTGGTGGATAGCAGTGGCAGCAATCGGCAATGGTGACAACGACAACAATAAGTACTGGCTGCGACAATAGGGTGGTGGCAGCAACAATCACCATTCGACAGTAATAGCGATCACAGGTAGTTGGTGGTCAATGGTGGTATGCAACATCAGTTGGCAGTAGCAGTGGCTTGTGGTGGCGGTCTGCAATGGGGGTGAGGAGTTGTGGCAGCGAAGGTAACGATCGACATCAATAATGGACAATTGATGACCGTAGCAGTCAGCAATGGTGATCAGCGTGGCGGCTGGTGGTGGCATCATCGAGGGCTACGATCTGCAATGGCGGTGGCAACAATTGCAGTGGATGCAACAGTCGGTCGGTGGCTACACTTGGCGATGGAGATGGCGGCAGCGGGCAGTGACGACAGTTGATGAAGATGACGGCGATAAACGATTTGGCAGTCAGTGGTCACTGGTGGTGCCAATGCACTGCAGCAACGGCTGACAATCAATGGTGGTGTCAACAACGATGGCCCACGGTTGTTGGAGTTGGAGGTCAGCGGTCAATGGTGTTCATCAGCGGCTGGTGGTCGGCAGCAGAGGTGGTGGTGACAGTCAATGCCGTGATAGTATCATTGTATTGTAGAAAACAAGGAAGGAGAACGATGAGAGGAATAAATATAGTTATTTTGAAAAATAATTTTTCTTATGAATTCCCATCAGGTGGGTATATAGAGTACTGGCATGATGGGAATTATATTCTTACAAAATGAGAGAATTTGATTCCAGAGTCTAATACTTCCTGAAAAATTGAGTAAGTCTATACCAAAAACAGGAATCAACACGTGACCCTTGAATTCCCAAATGAATTCCTGCATAGCAAACACACTCTAAAAAAGAGCTTCAAGACGATCTGAAATAGCTACACGACTCCTCTCTTAGTTAATTGAAGCCTATTTGTTTGGACTGAGCCAAGCTGCTAAGGAAAACTGCAAATACCCTCTAACGGGTATATGCTTGTTTTTTTTTAATTTTTTTTCTAAGGATCTTAAAGTGCTTAGATTATGATCAAAATGTTAGATTTTCAATTTGTATTTTCAAATCATAAATCAACAAAACCCTTTACTTTAAACCGTTCATTTTTAGGTCACTTGAAATACATATATGAAATCACAAAAAATATTCAATATTTTTTAAGTATTTGAAATGATTTAGATCATGTAAATATTTTGAAATATATACTTTTCACATGATAGGATCTACGCTCAAATCTTGTCGATAAATCCTAGCCAATATACTCAAATCTAGAGGTGTCAAGTAGGCCGTGTCGCGTGAGCCAAACCTGACCTGGACACGGTGGGCCAGGAGCCCGCTAACAAGCAGGCGGCCCGGCCCGGGCCCGGTTCCAATTGTGGAACCAGGCATGGCCAAAGGGCCAGGTGTCGCGAACTCGGCCAGACCCGGCCCGGCGCGTAACGGCCTGCCGATTAAAAAATAACTTAAAAAAAAACTTAAACAAATTTAAAAAAATATTAAAAGATTCTAAAAAATCCTAAAAATTCTAAAAAAAATCATTCCAAAAAATACTTATTCAGTTGTGATAAATTAGTAAGAAAATTATAAGGTGTGAAATGAAAATATATTTTTTTTTATTAATGATCCAATAAAATGGGTAATGGATACAAACACAATTGAAGTGCAAATTAAAATTTTTAAAATTTATCATTTATACATAAAAAGTACGAGTCTTCAATCTTCGTACATTTTATCAATTATAATAAAAAATACAAGTTTTCATTCATGAGATAGCCAATTGTTTTAGTTTGACTTCTTTTTTCCGCATCCATCCATTTTTTTTGGCAAAAAATCAAAAAAAAACAAGCATATACCCGTTAGGGGGGTATTTGCAATAAAAAACTGCAAATAACACCCTAACGACTATAATAGCTGTTGGGATTAAGGCAGGGGGTTTCTGCAAAAAAATCCCGGTCAGCCAATGACTATTATAACCATTTTGCGGCTTTTTTTGGGCTCGGCCTGGCACGTGCCAGGCCCGGGCCCGGGCGCTGGCACGACCCGCCGAGCCGTGAGCGGCCCGAGCTTTCCCTGGCCCAGGGCTTGGGTCGGGCCCGGGTCCTTCGTGGGCCGGGCGTGCCAGTGAGAGTTGTCGGCCCGGCCCACTTGACACCCCAACTCAAGTCTAGTTTTAGGCTGAGCTGATATTGCAGCACACGAATCAAGGATATTTATTATTTTTAATAAGGCTTATTTTTATCTTCCTTTTTTTTCCCCTCCTACTGCAAACCGTTGAACAAATATTGTGAAAGTAGATGAAGTGAGATCTTTAAAAAGATGCAAACAACACTTGAGCTCCATTAACAAGCTTTTTTCTATGACTTCAATATCTCTTCTCCATGAATTCTTCCTTCCAGAAACCGAAAAAGGTATCTTAAAGTTTATTAGCATTTCAAGTTGAGGACCCGTTTTTTCTTTTTGGCTATTTATTAATCCTTTCACACTAGACTGTCAAAAGATCGGTACTACATAATGCTAGCAATTTCCTTGGTAAAATTCCGATAAACACAAACATCTATCATGCACTCCAATTGCCCTCTTGACAAGCCAAATCGCTCGCCCATTTGCCGTACGGTTGGGTAGCACCTTGATGTCCTGGTAGGGTGGCTGACAGCGAATGGGAATTCGGATGGGTGTCCTGTAGCAACGCTTCGATGACAACCCATGAATCCCCTTCAATCCATATTCGATGCTTGGGAATTTCATCGGCGACACCCAGAGCCCATGTGTTCATCCACAACATTTTCTCGAGTTTACTACGGCGTGCCCTGCACCTAGCACCGTGCCGAGAAATTCCTCACCAAGAAGCCGCATCCAGCCACACCATTTGATACGCAACCGTCGAAATTTAGTTTCAGCTCGCCCATATCCGGTATGCACCACCTGAAGAGCTTTGGGCTTGCACTACCAGCCTGCCGCACATCCACACTCCACTCTTTGGCAGCCCAATATGAACTCAAAAATCCTGCTCCGCATTTCTTCGAACAGTTTGTGGGCGCTTCAATCTACCTCGAATGCTAGGTCATTTCCTGCTTGCCATAGGTGCCAAAGCACGTACACGACGAGAGCTCTCCTCCTCATTGCTGGCTTACCTTTTCCCAGCACCTCACCCACCATAACATCCCAAAAGCTTGCATTACTCACCTCCGATATCATCCGATGCCGAGAGCTCTCGCGCATTGCGACCACAAGTCAGCTGAATGAGGACAGCTTCAGCCCCCGCCGCACAACGACGGCAGCCTGGGTGGGCCTCCATTCCCCTCCGAGCTATTCCATCGCCGTTGGTAACCTAGCATGCACGACTTTCCACAAAAACTCTTGAACGCGCGGCGCGACCCTAACTCTCCAAATCCACGACCAGCTTGCAGACCCCTGCTCAATCCACCCACCATCGGCGACTGTGTACGCCACCTTCACCGAGTATCTGGTACTGGAGTTCCCCTTCCAAGCCGCTGTGTCTCCCTGAGCTGATATAGGCACGCGTATGTTGTTCTAAATTGTATTTTTCTATATTTTTTAGATTTTTTTAGCTTATTAAATTTAAAACTTAGATGAAATAATTATACTACAATAAAAATAAACATGAATGGATAATGAAATGAATAAATAAACAGGTGAAAAGAGCTTGTCTGTGAGAGAAAAGTTGTGTTAGTTACTGTCCCAAAAGATAAAGATCCGTGTTATTACTCGAGCGTTAAAGCTGTCACGTCAAATAACAATAAAGCCCCTGAAATGTACCTGCATCAGGCTTGAGCGTGAGCTTTTGTCTCCTGCTCACATGAGAAATGATCCCCCAACTAGGACAAAGTAAAAAAAAAACTAATGCAGTAGAAAAGATCGAGAGGGAGAAGAGAGCACTTTTTTTGTCGTTGTGTTTGCTTATGAGGAGTCTATTTATAGGCTGCAGAGCATCTCAGTTCAACAACTAACTCTCTGTTTTTGCGGAAACGACTGATTTGTTGCACAAGATTCACGAATTTCAAGATCTGAATCCGTAAGCTGAATTGGCCAAAGTTCTAATCAGCCAAAAAGAAAAAAAAGAAAAGGAAATAAATAAAATTGGCTCATCGCTCGTGCACGCGATGGGACGGGCACGTGTGTGCCGTCTCCGACATTGGCGTAGCAAGGCGGATGGCGCCACGTGCGCATGCACGTGGCGTACCGGTCTCATAACTCATTATTCAAAACAAATAATGGAAAATAATTGATGTTTACACTATTTTTTTCCTCATATCACATCTCATGTGAGATTAAATAACAGACTAAAAATGAACACTGTAAGAAAAAAATCTAGTTTTCCTTGCACTGTGTTCAGGCAACCCCAACAGTGTATACTGTAGATCTTCTCAACTGCAGCTGGATGGAATAGTAGCCCCCGTTTCTTTCTACTCCACTCCCTATTCTCCAGCGATTCACAAACTTTAAGGCCTCTGTCAAATCCCTTCACATTTACTAGCAAAGGAAACTGAGCTAGTCAAGCATCCTGTTGCGCGCGAGGTAACAACCAATGAGAAATCCACCATTAAAGATAGATGCAGCGGATAAGTACCCAAACGATAAGAACAGAGAAATAAGAGAAACAACAAGCCAACACAATATTTAACGAGGTTCGGCAATTTGCCTACGTCCTCGGAGTAAGGGGAGATAGTTCTTATTGAATTTAAGCACTTATAGGTTACAAATATTGGGGACACTACCCCTCCTTATATAGCCAAAGAGTCCATGAAGAAAAGAAAACCAAAAACACTAAATCGGATCAGAAACGGATTCTGAATCGGATTTGAAAACAGGCCGCGCAACAGGGTTAGTCGACTTATAACCTTGATTAGTCGACTAATATATAGATTAGTCGACTAGTCTGTAACGAAATAGAAACTTTCAAGTCTCTGTTTGTCACATTGGTCGACTAGTCTTGTAACCTAGTCGACTATACTTGGTTCCCAACTGTGCAATTCAACTTTGATACGACAGATATACTTTCGTATTTGATCCTATTGATTGCAACACTCTTTGGCAACCTTAAATAGAATTTAACAAGCCCTTTCAACAAGATTTTACCTTCTCTCCCTACACATTCATCCTCTCCAAATCCACGAGCCTCTCGGCTGCCTTTTTATCAAATCCCTTGGTGATCTGATTTTATGCTTCCGCTTCACGACGGAGACCCATCGGTTGTCGCTGTCCGCTACCAATTTCATTACTTGCTTGCGTAGCAGTGGATCCCTGAATGTTACCATCTTCTTCATCCCCAATCCACCTGCGTTATTTTCTCCCAATTAACAAGATGCAATCCCCTTCTATCCTTCCCTTTGCCCCCACAAGAAAGATCGCATTATCTTCTCGATCTCGCCATTATTCTATTTGGGATCCAACCATTTGCAAATGAATACGTAGGAATTGCTTGCCAATAGGACAGACTTTGACAGCGTGATCCTTCCCGCAAACGACATTTTCACCAACTTCCATCCCGCCAATTTGCTCCTCACTTTCTCTACAAAATGAGGATGATGATGCCTACAGTATTCTTTTACTGTCGATCATCACACCCGTATGCTTGAAAAGTTCCGTGCTCTCCTTCATTCGAGCAGCTCCCGAATTTGTCTTCTTCGAGATTGGTCCACCCCTGAGCCGAATCGAATAGAGGATTTATGCACGTTGATAGCTTGCCCTGAAGCTTTCTTGGACAAATGGCTTAATAGTAGTAGTTGTTGTTGATAGCTTGCGCTGAAGCTGTGCATTAGTCTTTAATAATCTTGCTCGTAAGCCCAATTCCTGCACCTCCGCCCTCGCTATCAACAAACAGTCACCCGCAAGAGTCAGCTGGTTAATCATAACTCCACCCCTTGAGGCCATAAAACCTCTGATTTTATTCTCCTTCACCGCCACCTTCGCGCTTCTAATTGTTGACACTTAAAAAAGACAAGATTCCTATTGGTCTGAACAAATGTCTAACTTGTTGACATTTACAAAAGACAAGTGACAGACAAGCTGAAGACCAGTTTTCATCCACCTCCAAGGGACAAGGAAGCAACTTGGACTCCACTGATCCAGCAAGCAGAACAGTGAGCCCGGGACGTTTCTAAACAGACCTCAGCAGGTCTAAGGTGCTAGCACTTAGCATTACATTAGCCCAAGGAGATAGCCTCGATTGAGAGGCTAGCATCATCCAATTTCGCCAGGAAGCTAATTGACAGCTTCGCCGAAAAGCCTCTTTTCAGATTTCGCCAAGGATTGCCTTTAGCTCCGCTATGAGCTTCAAAGCGGGCAGCTCCGCTATTGATCTACTACGGTCAACCTTTGACCAATCAAATCTCCTGATGAGATTGGATTCAAACAAATCAAATCCAATCAGGATTCAAATATGGCAGGTGATTGCCGCTATCTCTTGACTCTCTTGAAACGAGTAAGAGGATCAAGGAGAATCTCCCAACAATATGGAAAGGATCAAAACAGATCAACCGACCTGCCAAATCTAGCTCCGCAGAAGTTATCTTAGCCTCGCAGCAAGGCTACTTTCTAAATTCAAACAGATTCGGTTCAATCTGTTTCCATATCTTCAAAGGGGACGATTATACCCTTGCTTTCCCTATAAATAGCCCGCCAGGGGCACAAGGAAAGAGAGATCGATCGGATCGGGAGAGACTTCCAAAAAAAAAAAAGAGAGAGAGGACTCCACAAGCAGAGGCTTCTTTACAACGCACCGTGCGTTCTCGAATTCAGAGACTCTTTAGAGAAATACTTCTCTCTTCAGGGTGGCGATACCCTAATCACCTCTTTTCCTCAAGGAATCTCCGGAACCAGGCGAGAAGGAATTCCTTACAGAAGGCGGTCTTGAGAAGTAGCAAGAGGGTCCTACCAACCCTCTATTCTCTGATTCCCGGAACCAGGCGAGAAGGGAATCTCATCGCTCGCATCGTCAAAGGGACAAAGTGGTCGCGCGCTGACCAGACTCCTATCGGCACACTTCTCCAGAATCTCTGAGGAGATCTACTTGTAATCTTTTTGAAGAATACTTGTAATTTAGCTCCTCAAACTCTTTTATTTGTAAGTTTTCCCATTTGCAAATATGATGGAAGACAAGATGGCGACTCCGCTGGGGATGATATTCTCCTCTGCTGAGAATCAAGTGTCGCAATGCGACGATCAGACCTTCGGGTCTATCTCTGAATTCAACAAAGTCGGTGCAGCCAGAGCTTCTCTGGCTAAATCTTCAAGGAAAGTCTCTGCGGAGACTGAAAAGGTTCCCTGCAAACCTGCTGCGGTGCTCTGGCGCAACAAGGAAGCATGCCCGCAGACCGAGCCCTGCACTCTTGAGAACTTGGTCATCCAGATCGACCAAGGAAGATTTGAAGAAGTCCTCTCTGGGGGTGACCTGACGCTTCGAGCACGGAAGCACAGGAAGGTCTTCACGACCAAGGTTTCAAATCAGAAACCAGAGGCAGAATTTTGCCAACACCCCACAGCCCCGCGTGTGGCTATTCAGGTTCCTCGTGAACCTAAGCATCTTTCGTCAAGGCGGATATGGAAGCCCAAGCAGAAGTCTCCAACCGAGGTTTCCGGTGTAGTCACGCCGAAACTGCGCCTCTCCCGCGAAGAAAAGGGTAAGATGCCTATCTACCCTAACGATGCTGCCAATCATGAAGTCCCGACGGCGATCATACCGTCGCTCAAATCAAAGGCAGCAAAGCCTTCTGACAGCCTCGCTTTCACAAGCGAAGCCACCATACCAAAGCATACTCATTGGATCCATGGCCGCGAGGCTAAGGCCAAAGAGTCATCTAAGGCTAATCCCCTTCGCGGCGGAATAGCGGATAAAGCACCTCGGCGTGCTCCGCTCTCTAGTTCATCAAGCACTAAGTTCGCACCTGCTGGCGAATCTAGATCTGAAGCACTATTCAGTGCTAATCCCTTTTGCAGGGATAAGAAGAATGGAGTATCGTCCCATGTACACTCCGAAAAAGCTTCTCTGCGAAGTTATCCAGGCTCTGTTGGGCCTGACCTACGAGAATTCCTGGTAAGCAAGCGGAAGCCGGAGCCCCTCCGAACTACTTTCCCCTGTTGTCAAAGAGGATGCCGACTTGTGACAATCCATTCAACCCGCTGCCGGCTACATCCAACCATGGCTGTATCTCCGCGCCGGCAATCGGTGTTTGATCGGTTGTCCGCACATGTTCCTACGAGGCATCGCGGAAGGGGCGCCTCACCAGATCCAATCTCCGCCTCCGTCAATATGACCGGAAGAGGCCGAGAGCGACGCAAGGGGAGTCAGACATCTGATGGTCCCCCTTTCAGTTCTCCAGATCCAGATTATAATCCAGGCCTAGGCGAGGTCTCGGTACAAGAAGAAGGTGTTTTCCGAAACACCAGATCCAGGGTGGCAATACCCTACAATTACGAGCAACCTTCTTCCTCGACGGCCCTGATCCCGCCATCACCCGGGCAGTCACCTCAATCTTCAGACGAAGAAAAGGAAGACAGCGGGTATGCCTCGTCAGCGACGGTCAGTTCAGTGCGAACCGACAAAGCATCGGTCAACATGGCCGATAACGCTAACGATGACCTTCGTCGGCGTTTGGAAGCTCAAGAGCAAACCTCCAGGACCCAGCAGGAAGCCCTGGACAATATTCAACAGATGCTTGCCCAACTCCTCAGCAATCGGGGCGGCAATGATACCGGAAGCCACCACGATGAGGAGGAACACTTTAGCAATGATCCGAAATCCAAGGGAGGTTCTTCCCTAGATGCTGAAGTCCTTAAGGGCCTCCAGGCTCAGATTGCATCCCTAGCTCAGAGGGATGAATTAAAGAAGGTGGGGACAGTCCGTCCTTATCCACTAGAGTGGGATTCGGTGCCATACCCACCAAAGTTCAAACCACCAACGTTGCATACGTATGATGGTAAGAGCTCGCCCAATCAGCACATCTACTATTTCCGGTCTCAGACTGGTAATGTCATAAGCAACGACGCCATCATGGCTAGGCTGTTTATTGGCACTCTAAAGGGCGTGGCATTCGACTGGTTCCGAAGCCTCCCTCCAGGCTCTATCAATTCCTGGCTCGACCTGGAAACTCGGTTCCTCTCTCGCTTCTATGAGGACGACACTGAAGTGACCATGGACAAGCTCCTCTCTACCGTACAGAAGAAGGGCGAACCCGTCCGCGACTACATTGAGCGGTTCAGAAACTTATCCTTGATGTGTCCAGCAGGGATGCCGTTACCCATGCTCTTACAGACATGCAGGCACAACTTCTTGGATCAAGTAGAAGTTCGCATGGGGGCTGTCAAAGCCCACACTTGGAAGGAATTAGTCGAACAAGCTGAGATAGCTGAGAAGTCGGCTAAAAAGTTCGAGCCATCCGCCCCCAGAGGCAAATGGGGTACGAACAGCAAAGGACGCGGCGACCCGCCTCAGTCTTCCCAAGCTAAGGGGAAAGAGATTATGTCCGTAGAGTTATCCGGAGACGTGCAGTCGAAGGCTAAGAAGAGCGGCTTCAACAATCAGGAGCCCAAGTTCCCTCCAAAACAGTACTCCTTCAAAGATGATCAAGTGGTTACAATATTCCATCTGCTCCACAAAGGGAACAAGCTGAAGCTGCCGGATGCTCGACGTCCTGATGAGATAGGGCGCACAAACGACCCCAAATACTGCCTCTATCATAGGATGATTCACCATCCTACTGACAAGTGTTATGTCCTCAAGGACAGGATACAAGCCCTGATTGACGCCGGCGTCCTCACACTGAAGACGGAGCAGAAGAAAGTCACTGCCAATATGGTGACTCTCGAGTTCGGCAGCACCCAAAAGGTCACGGTGCCTGATGGGACTTATCCAGCCCCCACGCCGCGATTGGAAGTAAGGCATCCTTCGCCCATGACTAGAGACGACAAAGGTCTCGTCCCCTTAACATTGGAGACAGGGGAAGTCATGTGGATACACCCAGATCTCGTCCAAGACATTCAACGGTGTTCAAAGCGGCCCAACTCAAAAGGCAAATCTTGCAATGTCATCTCTGTCCTACCAGATGACGGTGATGTTACCTCGGCTTCCCTCAGCGATTCGGAAGGAGAAAAGCATGCTTGTACAGCGCAAGCAGACGCACCTCAACAGACGGGCACCCGGTCTGGGAAGTCGTACCTGAGACAGTATGAGAAGCTTGCTGACGAGACACAACAGCAAACGACGTCAGCACCAACGCCTGCATCCACTCCAGTCCCGACCAAAGGGAGAGAAAAGCCTAAAGAGGTACGGTTCGACCATGTGTTGAAGAAACCGTCAGGCCAAGGGCTTGATACGCCCTTTCGCTTCGATATACTGGCCCACTTGGCCAATATCCCAGCTCGTATCACAATACACGAGCTCCTGCGTCTCTCCAAAGAGACACGAGAAGCGCTCAGAGATGCTTTGGCCAACTCAGAGACTCTTCTGACATGCATACCAGAGGTCTCTAATCATGACGCCCAGTCTTCTTGCCCAGAATGCCATCATGTACAATCGAAGGTGCCTGCTATTACCTTCACGGCGGAAGATATGCTTCTCAAAGATAACAAGCATGATCGACCTCTGTACTACACCGGATATATCGGTTCAACATGCATTGAAAGGGTACAAGTCGATCCGGGGTCGGCACTCAGCATCATCCCCAAACGGCTTCTCTATTTCCTCGGCATACCACTGTACAGGTTGTCCGCAACCACTACTACAATATATGGTTTTAACGCCGGGAGCAGCCATCCACTTGGGAAGATTCGGCTCCGTTGCAGAATCGGAAGCCTCAAGTCAGAGGTGACGTGTTATGTCATTGACGCTGACACGTCATATAACCTGCTGCTAGGACGGCCATGGATCCATGCCAACTGGATCGTCCCTTCTACCCTCCACCAGTGCTTCAAATATGTGGAGGATGATACGACAGTACGAACTGTCTTTGCCGAAAGGCAACCCTTTAAAGGCGTGGAAAATTACTTCACCGACGCTCTCCTGTATCAAGAGGCCGGTGGAACGCATGAGGAGCCATTGCCAGATGACAGTGAAAGTGGCAATGAAGCGGATTCAGAGTCCGAGGCGGGCATGCCGGCCATTCTGACTGGCGAACCAATTACAGCATGTCTCATTGACCCCAAATGTAATACTCCTTCTGAGGAAGAAGGTGAATGGGTAATTAATGACAATATTTCTTTTGATTATCCTGTGAGTATGCGGTCGATCAAATCCATTATGGATGGCTCTCTGCACATGCCCGTACATAAGCCAAGTGCGGCCAATACATCTATGGAGGTCATAGAAGGGGCTACGCTGGTGATCCCTCCTTCCAAACAAGGTCAGTCGCCGATAATCTTCGGTAGAGCTCAGCCACGGAAACCTACAACTGCAGACTCAAGCTCAGAGTCAGATGCTCCACAGTTCTTCCATTATGCGCGGCCAGCCCGCCACATTATGAAGAAGATGGGATATAACTTGAAGCAGGGAGGCGGCCTAAACTTTGGAAAAGGGAGGCGCAGTCTAATGCGTAATTTTGTCCCGAAAGGGAAGCCTGCAAATTACTATGATAGTACACGCAGGGGGTTGGGTTACGTCACGCCCACATCATCAGTAACAGTTCAGGTCAAAGACGACGGACCAATTCCATCACAGTCGGCTTCATCCTCCGAGTGGGACTCCGATATCAGCATAGGAGAAATGTTCAAAGGCCTCGCCGCGAATATGACTTCAAGCAGTCAATTGGAACCTGCGGAAGCTGCCAATGGTGAACCATGGGCCCAGCAGTTAAGCCTCCAATGGGAAAAACGGTTCGAACTGCGTGAGCCGCCTACTGAAGACAAGGTGATGCAGGTCAATCTGGGAAGTCAAGATCATCCCAAACCCATCTTTATAAGTGAAAGCCTATCACTTATAGAAAAGGAGGAATTGATAATGCTCGTAAAAGAGTATATAGACGTCTTCGCGTGGAGCTATGAAGACATGCCCGGACTCGATCCACAGGTCGCTATGCACCGGCTGAATATCAAGCCCGACGTCAAGCCAGTCAAGCAGCAACAACGTCGGTTTCGCCCGAACATTATGGAAGCTATTGAAGCCGAAGTTCACAAACTCATTGCAAGTGGCTTCATTCGGGAGGAGCAACATCCAGATTGGGTGGCTAATATAGTCCCCGTCCTCAAGAAGAATGGCAAAATACGGATCTGCATCGACTACCGTGATCTCAATGCGGCCTGTCCCAAAGATGAATTTCCACTGCCCATCACTGATGTCATGATTGACAACACATGCGGGTTCGAAAGGATGTCTTTCATGGACGGCTTTTCAGGGTACAACCAGATTAAGATGTATCCCGACGATGAGAAGCATACTTCGTTCCGAACACCATTGGGGGTATACTGCTACACTGTAATGCCCTTCGGACTGAAGAATGCCGGAGCAACCTACCAGCGGGCAATGAGTACGATCTTTCGCGATCATCTCCGAAAGACAGTGGAATGTTATGTTGACGACATTGCTGTCAAAAGCCGCAACAAGGATGAGCATCTCCGCGATCTCAGAAAGATGTTCGACATAATGCGGGCTCATCAACTGAAAATGAACCCGACAAAATCCTTCTTGGGAGTGTCAAGTGGCAAGTTCCTTGGGTTTATCGTCACATCAAAAGGGATTCACCTTGACCCAGACAAAGTCAGAGCTATCCAGAGCATGCATCCGCCAAGGAACCTCAAAGAGCTGAGAGGCTTGCAAGGCAGGTTGGCCTACATCAGAAGATTCATTGCAAATCTCTCAGGCCGCTGTCAGCCGTTCACCCGGCTCATGAAAAAGGGTGCTTCCTTCGTATGGGATCAAGCTTGTCAGGAAGCTTATGAAGACATCAAGAGGTACCTCACAAAGCCTCCAGTCTTAGTGGCCCCTACATCAGGGAAGCCATTCTTGCTTTATGTAAAAGCTCTGGACTACTCCCTCGGCGCCCTCCTCGCTCAAAAAGACGGCAATGGCCACGAGCAGGCCATTTATTATCTGAGCAGGACTCTCATAGGAGCGGAATCTCGCTACAATCCTGTTGAGAAAGAGTGTTTAGCTCTCGTCTTTGCCGTTCAGAAGACACGGCATTATTTGGTTGGCCAGACCATACATGTCATCTCCAGGGTGAATCCTTTACGTCTTCTTATGACGAAGCCAGGGTCACTAAATTCAAGATTGGCTAAATGGGCACTTCTGCTGTCTCAATACGACATGACCTTTATTCCTCAGGAGGCGGTCAAAGGCCAAGCCCTTGCAGAATTCTTGGCTGCTCATCCAGTTCCGGAGCATTCAAAACTCCACGAAGACATCCCTGATGAAGTCTTCGAGTCCAACGCAACTTCAGTAGAGGAAGTATGGCAGATGTTCTTTGATGGAGCATCGCGAATGGGTCCTAAAGGCAAGATTATTGCCGGAGTGGGGGTCGTGTTTATCTCCCCACAGGATCATATCCTTCCCAGAGCATTCTCCTTGACAGAATCATGCTCCAATAATGTAGCAGAATACAATGCTCTGCTCATTGGTCTCCAGCTCGCCCATGGAATGGGGGTACGCTACCTTGAAGCTTATGGCGATTCAAAACTGATCATCAATCAGGTTAAAGGCGAATATGAAGTCCGCCATGAGGACTTGGTGCCTTATTACCATACGGCCATTGAGTTGGCTAACCTATTTGAAGGTTTCTACATCGGGCATGTGTCTCGATCTCAAAATACCAAGGCGGACGCTCTCGCTGCATTAGCGACGACGCTAGCCTTGCCAGCCGACACCGAGTACTATCTCACAGTCGCGACCCGACACCTCGTATGCTCTAAGCATATGCTGAAAATCCAAGAGGTCCATAATGTCTCTGCAGACCTCGAGCCGAGGGATTGGCGCTTCCCTCTCATTGACTATGCTCTGCACGGATTGCTCCCTGACGATCCTAAAGAAGCGGCGTCCATCAGACGAAGGTCCCCCCGTTTCTATTACGATCCTACTCTGAAGACGCTCTACCGTCGTTCATATGACGGTGTCCTCCTTCGGTGCCTTTCTCAGTCTGAGGCACAGCAAGTACTCAAAAAAGCACATGACGGCATTTGTGGAGCCCACCAGCCGGGTCCGAAGCTCAAAGACAGGCTACATCGGCTGGGTACTATTGGCCAACTATGATAACCGACGCCATCCAATATGCGCGAAGGTGCAAGGCATGTCAGATTCACGCTGACTTTATACACCAGCCTTCGGAGTTGCTCCACCCTACTGCTGCTTCATGGCCATTTTAAGCATGGGGAATAGATGTCATAGGGCCAATCAGCCCCTCTTCGGCAAGAGGCCACCGGTTTATCCTAGCAATAACCGACTACTTTTCAAAATGGGCGGAAGCCATACCGTTGGCCGAAGTCAAAACCTCTAATGTGGTTAACTTCCTCAAACACCATGTCATCCATCGATTTGGTGTCCCCAGGCGGATCATCCATGACAATGGTCCCCAATTCATAAGCCAAGTGTTCTATCGGTTCTGCGATAAATACCGAATCCAGAATGTGGCTTCAACCGCCTACAATCCTGCTGCCAATGGCTTAGCGGAGGCGTTCAACAAGACGATCATCAAACTGCTCAAGAAGTTCGTCTCCTCGAACAAGCGAGATTGGGACGAAAAGCTCGGTGAATGTCTCTGGGCCTACCGAACCACGGTTCGGACACCGACAGGCAATACGCCTTTTTTCCTGGTATACGGATGCGAAGCAGTCATCCCATTGGAAATTCAGATGCCATCATTGCGGATAGCTCTAATTACCAAGATCACCTCAGAGGACAACGATCGCCTACGTCTCCAAGAGCTCGAAGCCCTAGACGAGAAGCGGCTCCAAGCGCAGCAACACATCGAGCTATATCAGGCTCGGATGTCAAAAGCCTTCAATAAGAGGGTCAAACAGAGGGTCTTTCAAAAAGGAGACCTGGTCCTAGCCGTCAGACGACCGATGATTATGGCGCACAAGACCAGAGGCAAATTTCAGCCTAAATGGGAAGGACCGTTTGTGATAGAAACAGTCTATTCAAACGGAGCATACCGCCTTATGACTGCAGATGGCGACCTATTCATGATGCCGATCAATGGCAAGTTCTTAAAGAAGTATTATCCTTAATCAAGGATCCCTCTCTTGATCGAGTTAACATTACACCTCTGATCAAGATCTCGTGTCTGGAGCACACACAAAGAGAGCGCTTCTCTTCCTCCAAGCAGATCATACAGCCATAAATCAACAGGAACCTGGCCGCGCACCAGTCATCCTAAAGCAAAAGCAGGGTTATGCAGACACTAACCCTATAAGCCAAACATCCTTAACGAATAAGGATAGAGGAAATTGTTGGCCTGTAAGCCCAACATAAATCCTCGACAACTCATCATGCTGAGGGGAATAGCATGGCTAGCCCAACTCAAACGGTAGTTGGTAAAGGCATATCAAACCCGTTGACAGCTGAGGGTTTGCTAAAAATCCTAAGGGACCTGTTCCCATTTGATCCCCTCTCCAAAATCACCTACCAATTCTCATCCATAGAATGGTAGGTCCACATATACATTTCGCTGTTACGTTAACATTAAACCTATGACAGTGATTCCCTCGTTTCTCCCTGTGAGAACGAGACCTCCAAAATCACTTACCAATTCTCATCCATAGAATGGTAAGACCACATATACATTTCGCTGTTACGTTAACATTAAACCTATGACAGTGATTCCCTCGTTTCTCCCTGTAAAAACGAGACTTTTTCCAAACTCCATTACAATTTTGAGCTTGTTGACATTTACAAAGACAAGTCTCAACCTTGAGCCCTGTCGACATTTACAAAAGACAGGTCTCGATAGTTATTGACATTTACAAAAGATAAGTATCACCAACCTTGAGCTTGGTGGCGTCTCATTCTTATGTCATTGCGACCTCTGAACCAGCAGACAGCTAAGTCTCAATTCTGAGTCCTGTTGATATTTACAAAAGACAGGTCTCGATACTCGTTGACATTTACAAAAGACGAGTATCACCATTTTTGAAGCTTGGTGGCGTCTCATCCGGTTATGTCATTGCGACCTCTGAACCAGCAGACAGCTAAGTCTCAATTCCGAGCCCTGTTGACATTTACAAAAAGACAGGTCTCGATACTCGTTGACATTTACAAAAGACGAGTATCACCAATTTTTGAAGCTTGGTGGCTTCTCAACCAGTTATGTCATTACGACCTCTAAACTGGCAGATAGCCAAGTTTCATCTACCATTGAGCTTAGTAGCGTCTCAACCGGTTATGTCATCGCGACCTCTGAACCAGCAGACAGCTAAGTCTCAACTTTGGGCCTGTTGACATTTACAAAAGACAGGTCTCAATACTCGTCGACATTTACAAAAGACGAGTATCACCGCCCTTGAGCTTGATGGCTTCTCAACCAGTTATGTCATTGCGACCTCTGAACTGGCAGATAGCCAAGTCTCATCTACTATTGAGCTTAATAGCGTCTCAATTGGTTATGTCATTGCGATCTCTGAACCAGCAGACAGCTAAGTCTCAATCTCGAGCCCTGTTGACATTTACAAAAGACAGGTCTCAATACTCGTCGACATTTACAAAAGACGAGTATCACCACCTTTGAGCTTGATGGCTTCTCAACCAGTTATGTCATTGTGACCTCTGAACTGGCAGATAGCCAAGTCTCATCTACCATGAAGCTTAGTGACGTCTCAATTGGTTATGTCATTGCGACCTCTGAACCAGCGGACTGTTAAGCCTCAATTTTGAAGTCCTGTTGACATTTACAAAAGACAGGACTCACCAATGTTTGCCGACATTTACAAAAGGCAAGCATTTCCACTCCGGCCCCGCAAAGGGCTAACCTCGAGACTGGCAACGTCTCAATCGGTTATTGCGACTTCTGAACCAACAGACAGTCATGTCTCATTATCCAAGCAAATGAAGATGACATTCTCAAGCAAGATCAAGATGGGAGACTCGGCAAAAGAAAAGAAAAAAAGAAAAAGAAGGGATGTCCATTAATGTCAAAAAGATGGGTACATGGAGGAACATATACAATGGCCTACAGGCGTACATGATAGGATCGAATTCGATCTCCGAGTGAAGCCAACCTCGCCCTCCTGTCATCAGCAGCTTGAGCCAGCGCCTGTGACCTCAGCTCAGCCTCATTGAGCTCCGCTGTCTGAGCCAAACGAGCCTCGACCTCCGCCAGAGCTGCCCTCTGTGATGATTCTTCTTGCCGCGCCAGTTCTTCATTCTGAGCTCTGAGCCGTTCAAGCCGCGCAGTTTCTTCGAGACGCACCGGTACTCTGCCTTGGATAGGAGGAGATTTGCTCTCCTAATCATCTCCTCGCCCTCCCAATCTTGTCTTCAGCGTCAAGAAGAGCACTAGAGGAAGCGTCAATCGCACTTCCAACCTCTGCCTGCCTTGCTCCCAAGGATTCCAAGTCAGAGGAAATAGCCTTAGCAGCCTCTTGAGCAGCAAGCCGGGCGTCGTGCCTCTGGGCAACAAGATGTGCGAGCCGCTCATCAGCTAAAGACCCCGGTCCGAAAGATGCAGACGGCGCCACTCTCCTACATCCTTCTCAAGGTCGTCCACCAAGAGTTCCAAAGCAGTGGCTTGGTGATACCCTTCAAAGTCCCGAATGCATTCAATGCCACGGGAGAGGACCACCTTCAACTTCGAGAATGGCACAGGCGAGCCCTTCAAGACTAGACCGATAGTATGCTCCAAACTATTATAGAAGCTATCGACTAGATTACCTATGAAGTCATTCTCAGCTTCATCAATCTTTGGTGGAGAGGCAACCTCGGAGTAGCCTACCAGCCCGGTCGATACTGCCGCAGAAAAAGCGGCGGAAGCACTCACAGCAGCAGGGCAAGCCGGGGGCGATTTCGGCGAAGCCCTCATCGAGACCAGAACGCCAGCCACCGCGGAAGAAGGACTAGCAACCACCTCCTGAGCAGCAGGCTCAATCACCAGGGTTGGAGAAGAAGGGCTTGTGATCACCCTCAGCTCTGCACTTGGCAAAGTTGCCGATACCTCACTCGAAAGTAAGGACGCCCCAGGGACGGCCGCCTCCGCAACCTCTGGTCTGTCAGCCTCCTTAGGCTGATAAAGAGGCAAATCGCCATACAGGGCGTCCAACACGGCAGCATCCACCGCGGTCGAAGCGCCTAACTCACCCTCGGACCTCTCAGGGGAATTCTCCGGCTCCTTCAAAGCTGATGGATCTTGAGGCTGAGCATCTGCAACAAGGCCATGGTCAGGAAGAAGATACAGTAAACAGAAGAGGAACCAAGAGGTCGTCATCATACCTAAGGCTGAGGTTGCCTCAAACATGTCATCACCCGTATCAGCCTCCAGGCGCTCCATCGGGAAGTTCTTGTCAGAGTCAGCACGAATAGCCGGCCCGCTTCCGCTTGCCGAATATCCGCTGGACCACCCGATAGAGCTCGATACCACTGGGCTTCCTTTCGAAGTCCCAGCACCCGAGGGACCAATGCCAGCCGCATCACCTCCGGACTCTTCCGAGTGGGCGAAAGAACCAGTGGCAGTCCCATAAGCAAATAGGGGATCATAGTGTTCCCCTCGCTCTCCAATCACCCCGGCTCCTGCACCATGAAGCAAATAATGAATTATTTGAGAATACACCAAAGGCACAGGTAGAGCCAATCTTACCAGTAGTCGGTTCGGCAACCGACAGCTCAGCGCCTAATGTAGCAGCAGGAGAGAATGCCGTAGAGGGACGATCCTCTACCACAATTGTAGGAGCCAGGCGACGAGGCTTTTTCGCCAGCGACTTCCTACGGGACCCACTCCCCCGCTTCCTCTTGAAGTGGACCTCAGAGTCCCCTTCTTCCATTTCTTCTACACGATGTGGGGAGGATGTCCCCACCACGCAGAGCCAGCCGCATGGGCATCAGCTTCCATCCCCGCTTCGAAGCAAGGACTGCCTGCATCAGAGGCCTCGCTGTCCTCCACAGCAATGAACTCCTCTAAGCCAGGGACGCGAACCCGCTTTCCTTCTTCTCTCTCAGAGGCCTTCCGCCTCATCCGATGAGAAATCAACCTCACACCCGAACGATTAACATTGAACCCAGGAGGTGTGGAGTTCGAAGTCGCATACCATCGGCAGAAGCATAAGGTTGTCCGAAGGCCGGGTTCCCTCAACGGCGTGCGTAGCCACGCCCCAGTGCCATCCGCGGTAAAGAACCGCCAAGCACGAGCTCCATCAATGAGGCTTCCCATGAAGGCCAGATCCGAGTTGGGATTGCCCACGTACAGTTGGTCGTACCCAAATTGGCGGGCAAACCGGCTCGGGATGTAGGGTTCTAGGTAGCAGGTATCCCCGCTCCTGTACAGCAAGTGCGAGGGCCGGATGTTGATCAGCCACTCGAAAACACCCCGACTCATGGGAGGGCGCCCAACTCATCTCGAAATTCCTCATTGTATCCGGTATCCCGAATACGAGGAAAGCAGCGGAACAAATTATAGGCGTCATAAACGACGCACCAACTTACGGGCCTCGGCCACGTAGGTCTTCAACCACGAACGACCTTCGAAGCGGCGGAGGAGCGCCGTTCGAACACCTTGTGGAGGGTCCGCTCCAGCTCCAATCAAAGAGGGGCAGTGTAAGGCGAACCACGCCATCAAGTAGGTATATGGTAAACCTATCCGAGGATTAGGTCCATCACAGGGCAGAACGGCATCCTTCCCTCTCCTTGACGCTGGTGGTCTGCAGAAAGCCTCCGTTAGTGCACGAAGGCCCCTCTGAATACAACACACCATGGCCGGGAGAAGACCCAGACGGTGACCATGGACCAAGCGGACAGCAGGCAGCAGGACACTCGGGTGGACAATGTCACTCGAGGAAGAAGGCACGACGCATTTCTTCAACCAGATGGTTAAGAAACCAGCTAACAGCGCCTGCCGAGACATAGGCTGACGAGCCTGGTGGTGAAAGCTCCGAAGGACATCACCTTCCTCATAAGGACCATCGTCTTCTGTCACAACGATGTCCCTTTGAGCATGCATTTCCATCCGTTTCAAGATGTCCCCCTCAGCAACTCCGCGATGAGCTGCTTCAGGAGCATTCCTCAGATCTGGGAACAGATAGCTCCCCCAGCTCTTCAAACTCTTCGAGCTACCCTTGCCACCAGTGTGGATGCTGGAACAAATGTGCAAGTGGCACATCAATTCCCGATAAGTCTCGAGCAAAGCAGGCTCCCGCTTCTCCCAACAGAGCCAACTCCGCCTCACAGGGAAAGTACTCTTCGTACGGAAGAGATCCGAAAGGCAAAGCAGAGATTTCCCACATCTCGTGCAAAGCCATGCCCAACTCGCCAACCGGGGTGAAGAAGGTCCCGAAGCCGGGCAATACAACTCGAGGATGGCGTAGAAGCACGCCACCTTTATCTCAATGCCATAGCAGGTCGCCCTTACGGCCTCATGGAGGTTTAACCTCACCAAGTCCTCCTCGAAATGAGCGAGGATATAGTTGGTCAACTCAGCCCATCATCCCTTGCGAGGATGAACCCAACCGGGAGCCCGGAAGACAGTAGCAGGGTAGTTCCCGTCAACCGCGCAGAACTGGGTCCTGAAAGTCTACGCCTCAGCCGGATTCTCTCCCACAGGGAGTTCCCGCGATACCTTCCCAGGGTATAGCCCTATTATGCTGAGGGGAGCGCCCGCCCTTGAATAGCCGTACTGATACGACAACCTCCCAATATGGACGGATTCAGCGCTTTTGCTCACGCCCCAAGCCATCTTCTGAGCCTGAGTCACGGTCTCGAAGGAGGACAAAGGGAAGTGCCGCTTAGTGGACGGAAGATAAAACTTCTCGCCATCCAATTGGAAGATCCACTATCCTTCGCCTGCTTGCAACTGGCGATCGGGATCAGGTGCAGCATCCCCGAATATGAAGTCAGGCTTTCTGTAAGTCTGACGGTCGACATCCTCAAGCGGAGCAGTGGTTAAGATACTCCGCATCGTCTGCGGATGACCGCCTTGGATGAGCGTATCCCGGACAAGAGAGCTCCGCTCGCTGAATAAAGAAGCCTCTCCATGGAATCGCAAGCTGATGCTACCATCTGCTCTACTGGATAACCCGAATAGACTGTTCGGGAGACCGGAGGTGTAATGCACTGCAAAGACATGAATGAGCTATGATTAGTTCATCAACCAAGTGGATATGAAAACATAAAAATTCACTAAGGCATAGCCTCGCTCAGCGAGCAAGGCCAGCAAGGCAATAGCTTCGATGAAGCTTGATCTCGAGGATGAAACTGCATCTTCGCAGAAAAACATCCAAAGCACCAACTTCGCTTAAGCAGGAAGTGGTATAGCCTTGAGGGCATTATGGTCAAAAGTCATCATGACTGAGAGGACGTATTCAAGTCCTGTTCCTCAACAGGATGGAGACTGCCTGAGTTATGGCTTCGTGCGGAAGCCCAAAGAAGACTGATCAGTTCTTAATTCCCTGGTGCAAGCAAAATAGGGAAGTTAAGGGAAACGAGTTCCCTGATGAGGACAGATCATATTCGATCGTCCTAATGGCCAGATACCGACTCCAAAGGAGGAAGACCACCATCTCTAATCTGGGAGAAGAGTCTCTTACCAGTGACAGGTCGCTCGATGACCGGAGGAGGAGGGCCCTCCGCTGCAGAAGTCGCTGCTTCTTTTCCCCGCTCGTCTTTTGGGCGCCATCGAAGAAATGCAAGAGTTCTCAAAGTACTCTGAGTAAAGGAGGAAGAAGAAGATGGAAAGACAGAAACTTCTCTGGAAAAAGGAGATCTTTTTTTGTTCAGCCCGATCGGGCTTTTATAGGCCAATCAGCGCCTAAATTGAGGCCTCGAAAAAAAGGCACATGCCGCCGTTTCGAATTAATTCGAAACATCGCCCGAAGCGCCCGAGGCGCTTTCCCAAGGGGCGACGGTTCGATCCCACTAAGGTTAACTTCGCCTTGGCTTAAAATGCGGACTTCGCGCAATCCTTCAAGGGCTTAGCCGAGAGGCTTACCTTAGCCCTCCAAAAAGGTGCTGCTCGCGGGACATGCCAGTCTCGCGAAAATCATTCGAAGAAAGGACTATGTCCTTAGCTCTGCACACAGTTTAGCCCAGCTATGGCCAGACTCTCAGTGAAGCAAGCAAAAAATCAGATGATCAGAAGATGAAAATTCATTGATTTAAAAGGAAGGGTACATAGATATTACATCAAAGTTGTGTTTCATACAATACATCCAGTTGCCCAACAGGATCATTTGAGGCATACAAGCGGTTTTATCTGCTTTCAAACCAATCAACGGGACAGGAAAGGCCTTCCTCCGGCGAAAGGCCGTAACCCTTCGCATATGAACAGATGGTGCCACAGGGACACGGTCATAATTCTCCACAAAAATGGCAGATTTTGCCACTAGAAAGCGAGGTCATCTTTATTGAAGCCTGGCAATAAAACTTATCGCCGCCAACACGTCAGACAACCTATAATGGGAATTGGCAGTGATGTCAGTGGTCCGACAGGTGTGATGCCTGCTCTCCCGAAGTGGATCGTCCCCGACAAAGGCCACCAAAGTTGAAAGTTGGCAATGATGCCAGCGATCCTGTAATACCCTGTTCCCGGAATACGTACTTAGTTGCGTATTCAGATTTCGATCGTATTTTCTCGATTGTTTCCTGTATTTAGTCTGTATTATGAATTCCTGGTGTGATTGTTTTATCTTGTATTTGGATTCGTGGACTCGGAGTCAGCCCTAGTCTGAGCCGAGGGCCCGATCATAGTGTATTCTTCGATTGGTATTTATGACATGTAGAATTGACCGATTTCAGTTTTAAATGTTATTTTCCAATATATTGGACTTTCTGTGATTTTCTGGATTTTTCTCGGATTTAATTGAATTTCTTCAAAACCGGTGTCGGCCAGTGCCGCTGACCGATTCTCGGATTTTTATATTTCTCAAACTGTTTAGAATTTCATGATAGTCCTTTAGACTTTATTGTTTAGAATCATATTTCTTACTTATATACTTTTTCTAAAGATTTTACGAATTTATGGATTTTCCGCCGGAGTCGGTAGGAGACTGATTCCAGTATTTTTAGTTCCCAAACAGTTTAGAATTTCATGATGGTTCTTTAGACTTTCTTTCTTGGAATCATATTTTCTGACTACATTCTTTTTCTGAGAATTTTATGATTTTATGGAAATTCTTTCGGAGTCGGTAAATCTCAGATTCCGGGATTTTTAACTTTAAAACTATACAGTATTTCTTCGAACGGATTTCACTATTGGTCTTTTTATATTATTCTTGATTTTTGGTTAAATTTTCAGATCATTCAGAGATACTTGAATTTCGGGCATTTTTCCAATATTTACATAATCCTTATTTCCACCTAGATTGCCACCTCATTTCCCACTCACCAACTCACCTAACCCCACTCACACTCCCTCTCACCACAGCCGGCCATGTGTCCAGAGAGGGGACACCTCACCCCCACACAATTGCAAGAAAGCCCTCCACTTCCACCAAAATCCCACTCCCTTTATATATCCCAAACTATAAATTCATTGCATTTACAAATTTCCCCTTTTTCCCATTTCTTCACCAAAAGAACTCCTCCAAAAATCCCCTCTCATCTCCTCCACCAAACCCTAATCTCTTCACCACCAACCTCAAGGACTTCAAGAACCCATCTAGAGCTTCATCACAAGGACACCACCTTCAACCATCAACCTCCAAGGCAACACCAAGCTCCAACCTCTTCAAATCAAGCTTCTACAACTCATGGATTGAAGCCACCACCTTCTCCTTGGATCAAGCTCCAATTGAACCCCCCTTCTAGTGAGTACCTTACTCACCAAGACCTAGTTAGCTTCCTAATTACTTGTAATGAAAGTCCTTGTAGTCATGTAACCTAAAAATCCCACCTTTAGTTCATCAAGAACTCAAATCAAATCTTTTCATGTGAATTTCTCTAATTACCTAGGCTAACCTATCTTTAGTGTACTTGTGTTGTTAGATCAGGTCCCTAAAGTGATAAAAATCCTACCTTTGGGACATTAGAACAAATCCCCCAAAAATCCTATTTTTAGGTCATTAACACACAAATCTAACTCTTCCATGTGAACATATTAATCACCAGGGCTATTTTCTGTTTTAGTATACTTGTAGTAGTAGATCAGGTCCTTTAATGCCATAAAAACCCCACTTTTAACTGTTAGAATCAATCCATGTAGAATTCTGATTTTTCTGCTCTAATAATACAATCTGTTAATGTCTGTCCAAAACTGAAACCAGAATCTTGGGGTTTCTTTCGTAAGGATATTCAATAAGGAATAGGTCATGTAATATACCGTTAGAAAGCTAATCGAGTCTACTTTCCAACGGTTCATACCATGTCATCATCGGATACCTGTAGCTTAAGCTATGACTGGAACATTGAAGGTTGGTCAAAACTGTCCTGCTGCAGAATTCAGCACAGCTGATAGGTTTTTGAATTTCTGGAGCAGTTTGGTTAATCAAAACCTATCATGTAATAGGTCATTGGAAAGGTAGTGGAGTCTAGTTTCTAATAAATCTTTCCTCGTTCTATTCCTATACGTAGAATGAAAGTTATCATAAAAACTCCGTTGGTTACACCACTTACACTCCATAAATTGTTATCATGTATCCCCATGTTAGGACTTGTTGATTGATGCATATGTGCTGTTTTAGTCTTGTCTCATGCTTCATACTTGTATTGTATAATATGTTTCACGATGAATCTTATGTTTGGGTCATGTGATTGAACCTTGTACATAATAACCTATTACTTGTAGTACGTTACCCTAGTTACCTCATCTTATCAAGTCATGTATGACCATTGTAATTGCCTATTTCATTTCCATGCTTGTACATTGCCGTGATATTATTGCTTTCCTATTTTATAACATGCGTGGCAGACCCTTCGAGGTCGTTGAACCCTAAGTCGTATCTATGTTCCCACTGGCATACCACCCCCTTGTTAGACCATACTGTTATGCCATGATTGACCCGGCCCTTGATACATTTAGTGTCATGTTTTATTGCTTGCTATACATCACCACCTTGTCATGCTATCACCTAAACCAAGCATGATGTACTTGACTTGTGATTGTCATCTTTACGGGAACCTTGACTTGTTATACGGTATCATGATCAGTGACCTGTATTCCTGCTTTATATGCAGTGACCTGTATTCCTGCTTTATATGCAGTGACCTGTATTCCTGCTTATTACGCAGTGACCTGACTATATATACTTATGTACTCCTGATTCCTGATCATGACCTATTCCTGTCATTCCCGTAAACTGATAATCCGTAATAAACTACAACTTGTATTGGGGTATGGGAGGAAGTGATGGATGCCGGAATGATATCTTGCTTATAGCCTGGGAATATGTTACTTGATTACTTCTACGTACCTCTATAAGTGTAGATGATATCTTGCTTATAGCCTGGGAATATGTTACATGATTACTGCTACGTACCTCTATAAGAAGAGATATCAGTTTCTCCATCCACTTCCGATAACAAACCTCGAATGGCTTATATATGGATGTATGTGAGTTGGGATCGATACCGAGACACATACCTAGATATATGGGTTAGACGAGTAATAATAATAAGTGTTCATTATATGCACGAGGATTACGATGATATGAGATAAAGGTATATATATGAGGGTTTCCTTGTTTGGATTATTCCTTCGACGTACTAGTCTCATAGAGTCGTAATCTGAAACCATATATTCAGATTGTTCACCATGATTATTGTTATGATCACTGTTAGAGATATTGTCATGATTCTTGATATACCATGCATGTTCCAGTTATGTTCCCGGCTTGTGACATTTATTGCTATTTCCATGATTCCAGTGATGATTCCGGTTTTAACTATTGCTTATTCCTGTTTTGGGTTTATGGTTGTGCCTATCATGTATTCCCGTTAGGATTATCATATGGTTTGCAACTCTGATTCTATATGCTTGGGATTGCGGTGGTATGAGACAAGGGTATATTTATGAGGGTTTCCTTGTTTGGATTATTCCTTCGACGTACTAGTCTCATAGGACCGTAACTTAAGCATATACAATCACTTTAGCTCGTAGTTAGCATTACCTTGGATTTCCCGTTTCATGATTATTATATTATACCGTTATTATATTCTATACTCGTGTTTTGACCCTTCTCATGTCTCTTAGCCACTTGGCTTGCAGTTCATTTATTATTATATGTCTTGACCCTTGGATTTGCACATTCAGGTTCTGTAGCTAGATCAGAGTGGAGTTGTCCACCGTAGCTCGAGCTCTTCTTGCGAGCGGGCATCCTAGCTTCAGCTCCTTGTGCCTGACTTCTCTTGACTCACGAGATCTCCATCCTACTCGTGAGCTCTTTTGTACTCTTGATGTATATTTTACTTTTGGACTGAGTTGTGATAAAAGACATATGTGTTATGTAATGTTTATCATATACTGTGATGACTTTGTACTGTATCTTTCGTGTTGCATATGTATGTTTGCCACGTTTCGTGTGCACTCTGATTTCTTGTTGTGCTTTTATGCTTAGCGTATATACGTGGGGGCACTTTCTGACCTTCGTATATGCGTCGCAGTGACGTCCCCGTATCTGTGAAATCGGGGCGTTACAGGTTGGTATCAGAGCCTAGGCTCTTACCTCCATAGTACAACAAGTAGCAAATTCTAGTAATTTGCGGATGCCAACATCAATGTACAAAGTTATCTAGTCCTTCTTGATTTGTCTAATTATTCTTGATTCCTTCCATCATATCCTGAAGTCCTTCTATTTCCTTTTCCACTTCCTCCCAGTCTATCTATTCCTAGCATCGATGGAGAGGAGATCGGGTCGTAGCCACTCCGGATCAGCATCGAATGGAGCAGCAGGGGAGAATATGGATGTATTGAGGGTTATCCAGACCATGATGGAGAATCAGCAGCAGCTGATGGATAACCAGCAGCAGCAGATGGAGAATCAACGGCAGCAGACCGAGCTTCTCCGGCAAGAGATAGCAGCACCTAAGGAACGGAGGCCGGGGAACATATCAGACTTCAGGAGGCTACAGCCAGCTACATTCACGGGTGGAGAGAAACCTTTGGATGCTGAGCAATGGCTGACGGACACATCGGACTTGTTGAATGCAGCCAGGGTTCCACAGGAGAACCAAGTGGAAGTTGCCAAGATTCAGCTAAAGGACATAGCCAGGACTTGGTGGCTAGCAGAGGAGGCCAGACTGGAGAAGCCTGTCACTTGGGACACCTTCTCCAAGAGCTTTTACAACAGATTCTTCCCTGTCACAGCTCAGAAGGACATGGAAGAGCAATTCATCAGACTTCGGCAGGGGAGCAAGTCCGTGGATGAGTACGCCGCGGAATTCCTCAGATTGAGCCGCTTTGCCCCGTACATGGTGACGGATGAAGAGAAGCGGGCAAGCAGATTTCAGTAGGGCCTGCAGATGGACCTACAGGTATTCCTGGTGCCCCAGCAGCTGAAGTCATATGCAGAGGTTCTCACCATCGCCCGGGAAGTAGAGCGTGTACTGGAGAAGAAGAAGGAGAATCAGATGAGGAGCCAGGCCAAGAAGAGGCCTCTTGAGTTGATGGATGAGGAGGATGCAGATAGGGCAGCCCAGGGCCCGAGGATTAAGAGACCATTCCAACCTCCCTTGTCTCAGATTGTGTGTAATTATTGCCACAGGCCCCGGGCACTATAAGAGAGATTGTCGAGTAGCCCTGAGATTATGTATGGCGTGTGGGTCAGGGAGTCATATGCTAAGAGGATGCCCACACAGAAAGTTTATACCTGTGGCTCCAATCAGATCAGTACATCCAGCCCCAGCACTTCCAGCACCGCCACTGAGGAGATACCCTGAGCCCGTTGACCGGAGAGTTCCACTACCACCCCAACGGTATGATCATCAGCAGAGAGGGATGAGAGCCAGAACAGATCAGGGCATAGGCCAAGTTCACAGCATGGCAGCAGAGGCTTCAGGTGTTGCAGCAGAGTGGGAAGACCAGCATCCGGAGCAGGAGCCTTAGGATTTCATGGTAACCACTCCCCCATTCCTTGTATTTGAGTTGGTTATCTTCTTTAGTATTATTTCCATTGTCATTCTATCATTGTTAATTCTAGTCCTTCTTGTATTTACCTCCTTCCCTGTTTTGGTTTTATGATGCTTTATTCGTGCCTTCGTCCCCTTTTGGGTCCAATTTACCCCTTATGAAATTGCGAGGACGCAATTTTTTTGTAAGGTGGGTAGATTGTAATACCCTGTTCCCGGAATACGTACTTAGTTGCGTATTCAGATTTCGATCGTATTTTCTCGATTGTTTCCTGTATTTAGTCTGTATTATGAATTCCTGGTGTGATTGTTTTATCTTGTATTTGGATTCGTGGACTCGGAGTCAGCCCTAGTCTGAGCCGAGGGCCCGATCATAGTGTATTCTTCGATTTGGTATTTATGACATGTAGAATTGACCGATTTCAGTTTTAAATGTTATTTTCCAATATATTGGACTTTCTGTGATTTTCTGGATTTTTCTCGGATTTAATTGAATTTCTTCAAAACCGGTGTCGGCCAGTGCCGCTGACCGATTCTCGGATTTTTATTTCTCAAACTGTTTAGAATTTCATGATAGTCCTTTAGACTTTATTGTTTAGAATCATATTTCTTACTTATATACTTTTTCTAAAGATTTTACGAATTTATGGATTTTCCGCCGGAGTCGGTAGGAGACTGATTCCAGTATTTTTAGTTCCCAAACAGTTTAGAATTTCATGATGGTTCTTTAGACTTTCTTTCTTGGAATCATATTTTCTGACTACATTCTTTTTCTGAGAATTTTATGATTTTATGGAAATTCTTTCGGAGTCGGTAAATCTCAGATTCCGGGATTTTTAAACTTTAAACTATACAGTATTTCTTCGAACGGATTTCACTATTGGTCTTTTTATATTATTCTTGATTTTTGGTTAAATTTTCAGATCATTCAGAGATACTTGAATTTCGGGCATTTTTCCAATATTTACATAATCCTTATTTCCACCTAGATTGCCACCTCATTTCCCACTCACCAACTCACCTAACCCCACTCACACTCCCTCTCACCACAGCCGGCCATGTGTCCAGAGAGGGGACACCTCACCCCCACACAATTGCAAGAAAGCCCTCCACTTCCACAAAATCCCACTCCCTTTATATAAATCCCAAACTATAAATTCATTGCATTTACAAATTTCCCCTTTTTCCCATTTCTTCACCAAAAGAACTCCTCCAAAAATCCCCTCTCATCTCCTCCACCAAACCCTAATCTCTTCACCACCAACCTCAAGGACTTCAAGAACCCATCTAGAGCTTCATCACAAGGACACCACCTTCAACCATCAACCTCCAAGGCAACACCAAGCTCCAACCTCTTCAAATCAAGCTTCTACAACTCATGGATTGAAGCCACCACCTTCTCCTTGGATCAAGCTCCAATTGAACCCCCTTCTAGTGAGTACCTTACTCACCAAGACCTAGTTAGCTTCCTAATTACTTGTAATGAAAGTCCTTGTAGTCATGTAACCTAAAAATCCCACCTTTAGTTCATCAAGAACTCAAATCAAATCTTTTCATGTGAATTTCTCTAATTACCTAGGCTAACCTATCTTTAGTGTACTTGTGTTGTTAGATCAGGTCCCCTAAAGTGATAAAAATCCTACCTTTGGGACATTAGAACAAATCCCCCAAAAATCCTATTTTTAGGTCATTAACACACAAATCTAACTCTTCCATGTGAACATATTAATCACCAGGGCTATTTTCTGTTTTAGTATACTTGTAGTAGTAGATCAGGTCCTTTAATGCCATAAAAACCCCACTTTTAACTGTTAGAATCAATCATGTAGAATTCTGATTTTTCTGCTCTAATAATACAATCTGTTAATGTCTGTCCAAAACTGAAACCAGAATCTTGGGGTTTCTTTCGTAAGGATATTCAATAAGGAATAGGTCATGTAATATACCGTTAGAAAGCTAATCGAGTCTACTTTCCAACGGTTCATACCATGTCATCATCGGATACCTGTAGCTTAAGCTATGACTGGAACATTGAAGGTTGGTCAAAACTGTCCTGCTGCAGAATTCAGCACAGCTGATAGGTTTTTGAATTTCTGGAGCATTTGGTTAATCAAAACCTATCATGTAATAGGTCATTGGAAAGGTAGTGGAGTCTAGTTTCTAATAAATCTTTCCTCGTTCTATTCCTATACGTAGAATGAAAGTTATCATAAAAACTCCGTTGGTTACACCACTTACACTCCATAAATTGTTATCATGTATCCCCATGTTAGGACTTGTTGATTGATGCATATGTGCTGTTTTAGTCTTGTCTCATGCTTCATACTTGTATTGTATAATATGTTTCACGATGAATCTTATGTTTTGGGTCATGTGATTGAACCTTGTACATAATAACCTATTACTTGTAGTACGTTACCCTAGTTACCTCATCTTATCAAGTCATGTATGACCATTGTAATTGCCTATTTCATTTCCATGCTTGTACATTGCCGTGATATTATTGCTTTCCTATTTTATAACATGCGTGGCAGACCCTTCGAGGTCGTTGAACCCTAAGTCGTATCTATGTTCCCACTGGCATACCACCCCCTTGTTAGACCATACTGTTATGCCATGATTGACCCGGCCCTTGATACATTTAGTGTCATGTTTTATTGCTTGCTATACATCACCACCTTGTCATGCTATCACCTAAACCAAGCATGATGTACTTGACTTGTGATTGTCATCTTTACGGAACCTTGACTTGTTATAAACGGTATCATGATCAGTGACCTGTATTCCTGCTTTATATGCAGTGACCTGTATTCCTGCTTTATATGCAGTGACCTGTATTCCTGCTTATTACGCAGTGACCTGACTATATATACTTATGTACTCCTGATTCCTGATCATGACCTATTCCTGTCATTCCCGTAAACTGATAATCCGTAATAAACTACAACTTGTATTGGGGTATGGGAGGAAGTGATGGATGCCGGAATGATATCTTGCTATAGCCTGGGAATATGTTACTTGATTACTTCTACGTACCTCTATAAGTGTAGATGATATCTTGCTTATAGCCTGGGAATATGTTACATGATTACTGCTACGTACCTCTATAAGAAGAGATATCAGTTTCTCCATCCACTTCCGATAACAAACCTCGAATGGCTTATATATGGATGTATGTGAGTTGGGATCGATACCGAGACACATACCTAGATATATGGGTTAGACGAGTAATAATAATAAGTGTTCATTATATGCACGAGGATTACGATGATATGAGATAAAAGGTATATATATGAGGGTTTCCTTGTTTGGATTATTCCTTCGACGTACTAGTCTCATAGAGTCGTAATCTGAAACCATATATTCAGATTGTTCACCATGATTATTGTTATGATCACTGTTAGAGATATTGTCATGATTCTTGATATACCATGCATGTTCCAGTTATGTTCCCGGCTTGTGACATTTATTGCTATTTCCATGATTCCAGTGATGATTCCGGTTTTAACTATTGCTTATTCCTGTTTTGGGTTTATGGTTGTGCCTATCATGTATTCCCGTTAGGATTATCATATGGTTTGCAACTCTGATTCTATATGCTTGGGATTGCGGTGGTATGAGACAAGGGTATATTTATGAGGGTTTCCTTGTTTGGATTATTCTTCGACGTACTAGTCTCATAGGACCGTAACTTAAGCATATACAATCACTTTAGCTCGTAGTTAGCATTACCTTGGATTTCCCGTTTCATGATTATTATATTATACCGTTATTATATTCTATACTCGTGTTTTGACCCTTCTCATGTCTCTTAGCCACTTGGCTTGCAGTTCATTTATTATTATATGTCTTGACCCTTGGATTTGCACATTCAGGTTCTGTAGCTAGATCAGAGTGGAGTTGTCCACCGTAGCTCGAGCTCTTCTTGCGAGCGGGCATCCTAGCTTCAGCTCCTTGTGCCTGACTTCTCTTGACTCACGGATCTCCATCCTACTCGTGAGCTCTTTTGTACTCTTGATGTATATTTTACTTTTGGACTGAGTTGTGATAAAAGACATATGTTTATGTAATGTTTATCATATACTGTGATGACTTTGTACTGTATCTTTCGTGTTGGCATATGTATGTTTGCCACGTTTCGTGTGCACTCTGATTTCTGTTGTGCTTTTATGCTTAGCGTATATACGTGGGGGCACTTTCTGACCTTCGTATATGCGTCGCAGTGACGTCCCCGTATCTGTGAAATCGGGGCGTTACAGATCCCACAGGCAACGCCCACTATCTTTAAGCGGATCATCTCCGGTAAAAGCGGCAGCCAGCCTCACCTCAGAACGAATCATCACGGATAAGAGGCTGCCAACGGCCTTTGGGACACGCACCCGCTGCCCCGAATTGTTCCTCCTGCTTAAAAGTAAAGCTTCAACCGGGGAAGCATAAGGCAATTTTATGGTTCCTTCCATCAAGTCACAAGATTGGTGAATATAGCCCACTGCAAGGCAAATCAGATCAGATTAGCAACTAATCACAGGAAGAGCTACAAAAGAGCTAAGTCAGGTTCTTTGGGTCAAAGCAATCCAATTTCAGTCAAAGCAGAGGATAAGCCTCGCCTGCACGGCAACCAATGGGCTGGCTCAGCAAACGCCAAGTCCTAGCCTCACCTATATGGCAAAGTCAGACTGATCTTGTGAGATACAGTCTCAACATTCACCAATATGGCAAGACCGGCTCAACTCTTGAAGAGACCAAGTCCCAAGTCCTGCCTGCGTAGCGGACTTAACATGTAGTGAACAAATCAAGATGATAGCTTCACAGAAAGCTATGATGAGATCCTTCTCTGCAGCAGCCAATTGCAAGATGGAGAACAAGGGAAGCCAGCCAATCCCTAAAGCAGCAAATCAAGGGAGATGAGTTCCCTAAAAGCGGTGAAGTCTCTGAATGATCAAGACTTACCGGTCCTTGGCCGGATAAGAACCAGAGTGGGCTTTCCCACTAATTCAGAGATCTGAGTATATCTCTCAACCAAGAGAAGAGAAAACAAGCAGGCCATTTCTCTTCAGAGGACCTCAAGTGTCCTATTTATAGGCCCCATGGCCTGAGCACTCTCACCTCAAGCGTGGAAGCTCGAGTGCATTCAAGGCATTTATTGCGCCTTGATGGAAGGGACGGTTTTCCCTTGGAACCGTGCAAAGGGAGAAAACGTCTCCCTCATAAAAGGCACTTATGGCGCCTTGAAAAAGGGAAACATCCTCCTTTGGTAAGGTGCGACCGGAGAATATCTCCCTCGAACGGCGCGAAAGGAGAAATGATCCTCCTCGTAAATCAGCCCATGACAGTTGGCTTTGAAAAGGCAACAGGAGTTCCAAAGCGAACTTATTCCCGGAAGCCCAGATGCGGAGCTACCCGTGCGCGAAGCTACTCAGAGTCACGATCCAGTGCAATTCTTCGGCAGATTTATCCCAAAGCAGGATTGAAGGCGAGGCTGAACTCAACCATCATGGCGACGTTCATATTCCACACACCATTGATCACAGCAGTTCAAAGTGTTTCGAAGTCTGGGCTATTGCAGACTTTCGAAAACTTTGAAGGGGGTCTTGTTGACACTTAAAAAAGACAAGATTCCTATTGGTCTGAACAAATGTCTAACTTGTTGACATTTATAAAAGACAAGTGACAGACAAGCTGAAGACCAGTTTTCATCCACCTCCAAGGGACAAGGAAGCAACTTGGACTTCACTGATCCAGCAAGCAGAACAGTGAGCCCGGGACGTTTCTAAACAGACCTCAGCAGGTCTAAGGTGCTAGCACTTAGCATTACATTAGCCTAAGGAGATAGCCTCGATTGAGAGGCTAGCATCATCCAATTTCGCCAGGAAGCTAATTGACAGCTTCGCCGAAAAGCCTCTTTTCGGATTTCGCCAAGGATTGCCTTTAGCTCCGCTATGAGCTTCAAAGCGGGCAGCTCCGCTATTGATCTACTACGGTCAACCCTTGACCAATCAAATCTCCTGATGAGATTGGATTCAAACAAATCAAATCCAATCAGGATTCAAATATGGCAGGTGATTGCCGCTATCTCTTGACTCTCTTGAAACGAGTATGAGGATCAAGGAGAATCTCCCAACAATATGGAAAGGATCAAAACAGATCAACCGACCTGCCAAATCTAGCTCCGCAGAAGTTATCTTAGCCTCGCAGTAAGGCTACTTTCTAAATTCAAAAAGATTCGGTTTAATCTGTTTCCATATCTTCAAAGGGGACGATTATACCCTTGCTTTCCCTATAAATAGCCCGCCAGGGGCCCAAGGAAAGAGAGATCGATCGGATCGGGAGAGACTTCCAAAAAAAAAAAAGAGAGAGAGAGGACTCCACAAGCAGAGGCTTCTTTACAACGCACCGTGCGTTCTCGAATTCAGAGACTCTTTAGAGAAATACTTCTCTCTTCAGGGTGGCGATACCCTAATCACCTCTTTTCCTCAAGGAATCTCCGGAACCAGGCGAGAAGGAATTCCTTACAGAAGGCGGTCTTGAGAAGTAGCAAGAGGGTCCTACCAACCCTCTATTCTCTGATTCCCGGAACCAGGCGAGAAGGGAATCTCATCGCTCGCATCGTCAAAGGGACAAAGTGGTCGCGCGCTGACCAGACTCCTATCGGCACACTTCTCCAGAATCTCTGAGGAGATCTACTTGTAATCTTTTTGAAGAATACTTGTAATTTAGCTCCTCAAACTCTTTTATTTGTAAGTTTTCCCATTTGCAAATATGATGGAAAACACTAATTAGAACTTCCATCCCCAAGATGAATAGAAACGGCAACAATGGATCTCCTTGTCTCAGACTCTTTGTTGACGTGAATCATTTCGTGCTTACCCCACTGATTAGAACCAAGAATGACGGTGATGAAATACAAACCTCAATCCATCTCACCGTGCATTTGCAAGAAAACCGGGATTGAATCAGAACTCTGCTAAGAAAACTCCACCTTATCGTGTCATAAGCCATCTGCATATCCAACTTCACAGATAATAGATCCTTATTTATCCTAGACTCCTCCATCGAGTATAGGAACTCCTATGCAACCATACAGTTATCGATAATGCTTCTCCCATAAAAGCAGTTTGCTCTGGAGATATGATCTTCGATAAGAACTTCTGCTCCTTTTGGGCTAAGATCTTTGTAACAATCTTGTGGATATCATTACAAAGACAAATAGGCTGATAGTTTCTGGGATCGTTGGTTTATCCTGCTTCATAATCAACACAATAAAAGCGGCCTTCCATTTTCGATGAATTCTATGTTGTAAAATTGTCTTATTTTTAAGAGAAAATGATGGTCAAAGAAGATCCAATCCAGTTGAAGAATAAAAAGAACTTGGAAAAAAGCAAAATAAAAAAATATATGACAGTCGACATGCCTTTGACCGCACACAATGGGCAGTCGACAGGCTTGTCAACCGTACACAACAAAAAAGAAACGCGACTCAGTCTGTGACAGATAGTAGGCACTGCCGAGAGGTGCTCGGGCCTGTCGACAGCCAGAGGCCTATAATTGGGTTCGAGTTTCCTTTTCGGGCGCATTCAGATTTTCTTTCGGTAGACTCCGCTCTATCAAGTCTGACCGACAAGACAATTCCTACAGCCTCAGTGCATTACAACCACTATTTGATTCTTTTTATGCGATTATAAACTCCACGGTACTTTCTCGACTCCAATGAAGCGGCGAAGGATAAACGTGACGAGCAAATTTTCTTTTCTTTATATTAGAAGGTTCTAAATCAATAGGTGCCGGAACAGCTACAATTACTTCAGCGGAACAGCTGTCGGTATTGAGAATATTCTTGGTTCCTCGATTCATTCTGTGCCGCGAAATCCTTTTCTTGATGGTTATTGCACCAAGTGTACACAGGCCCTGAGACACCCATATCAATGAGGGTACAAGAGTCCACACAGTCTCTAAATTCCCGAATTCCTTTCTTCAACTCAAAGCTCTTCCCCCTTCGCTTGTCCTTCTCCTGCAATATTCATTAAAATCACTAGTTGCTACGAGAGGAATATGTGCATCTCTTGCTTGCTCGATGCACCTCCACACAATCCTCCTTATCATCAGTACTGGTTAAATACCGCATCTCAGCCATTGATAACCATCCTTCTCGACAATAGAACACATGATCACCTGCTTCCCCACCGTAGTAACATCTACCGATCTCGACGCGTGCTTCCATAGCACTACCAGTCCTCCTAAGAGGCCAACCGTTGGAATACATGCTAATTTCCACTCGTTCCTGAAACAATTGTGAATCTCTTCTCATATATTCTCTCTCAGTAAGGTCTCATCAAACCGTGCGAAGTGAGGTTTCTCCCATGACTCCTCCTACTTTGTCTGTCCGTCTGTCTTCTAAAAACGATAGCATAGAGAATTGAGACGTCCCCTCCTCCCCCCTCTCCCGCCTCCCTCCTCCTATCTCCTCTCTTCCCTCTCCCTCTCCCATCTTTCTAATCTTTCTTCTTCCTCTCCTCTCCCCTCTCTCCTTTTCGCCGTTCGGTTCCACCGCAAGCGGTAACCTAGCATAGAAAAATCATATCCGGCCTGTGCCTCCGCATCAAACTTGGGTATCTGCAGCTAGTAGCGGCCTTTGACGCCCATCTAACATTCCAGCTGAATACAATCATCACAACGAGTTGTTTGTCGGGCGATTATCACCCCTAATCTCCTTGCTACCTCTGTCAACACCCTCGTCGGTCTCTGATCCCACACTCTCCATGACCTCCTCTTACTTGGCTCTGTTCCCTTTCCGTCACCCCCTGAGGATCGCTTGTTAAGTTCCCTGTTTCTTCGACCATCAGTTCCGCAAGGCTGTCCCAATCAACGCTAGATTTCCTTTGCCCTCCTTCTTCTTCAGAGCATAATAACCCTTCTTTGTGCTGTTACTTATTACTCTGGGCTAGAACTCTCGCCCTTGTTGTTAATCTCACATTAAAGGTGGACCAATAACCTTGATTATTTGTTGGATTCCTAATTAAGGTTAACTGATATTAAGGGTGCCCATATTAAAGTCACATTTATATAGTTTATATAAACTTTTGAGATATAAGGGTACCCTGATGGATGGTATTATTTCAAGGGTTTATTTGCAAATGTGCGACCCACTTTTCTCCTCCTGCAAAGAAATACAAAACTATCGCTCATTTTTGAGACATCCATCGGTAAAAGATTTTCTGGAGGTTTTGTGAAAGGAAAAGGAGACAGAGAAAAGAGGATCATTGCATTAGGGTTTGCAGGATCAAAAGGAAGGAATCAAGGTCTTCTTCAATCTTCATCCAATCTTCTTCAATGGCTTCAGGTATGGAGATTTAAGTATTAGGGTTTTTGATTATGCATTCTAATTTTGAGATGATATTGATTCTAAAATCTTGGTTGTTAATCCGCATAATAGTTACTCTTAATTCTTACATTTGGTATCAGAGCCGTCTTAAGAATCAATACATCTTGGATTAGAGATTATGGTAAATTAGGGTTTTGATTAATGTTTCATAAAATCAAATTTTTTGATCTTTTAATTGTGGAATTAATAGAGGATTACATAACCCTAATGTCATGTTCATACTCCTCTAATTATGCAATTAATAGGGATCAAAATTTAGGATTAAGAAACCCTAATTTTCCCTAATTTTTGATTAAGTCATCGGAACAGGAACTGCCATTTAATAACTGTTTCGTCGACTATTAGTCGACTAATCATATGTTATAGTCGACTAATTTATTTTCCCGAAAGTTGAGAACTCTCTGTTTCTAACAGGAGTCGACTTATATTTTTGATTAGTCGACTAGTAAAGTGTATAGTCGACTAACCATTTTTGCCAAGTCGACTAATATTTAACCGAGAGTTTGCCTTCCAACAGGAGTCGACTAATAATATGCGTAGTCGACTGATAAAATTTGTAGTCGACTAATTATAGGGTATAGTCGACTAACTTTTCCTTGCCCTAGTCGACTAGACCTAAATGTGTAGTCGACTTGACTTGACTCAAGTCGACTAGTCTTTCCTTATAGTCGACTTGACTTGACCCAAGTCGACTAGTCTTTCCTTGTAGTCGACTAATAGTTGTTTATAATCAATCATTAAAGTATGTTACACATTTAAGTTATTGTGTTAATATTGATTGATGTTGGTCAAGTAATAGAATTGAAGTATTATGGTATTACTCAAATAAAAGATTAGAGAATATTATTGGTTAGTTTTGTATTCATATGGTTTATTGATTTAGTAGTTGCCAAAGTGACCTATGTTAGTAAACCTTATGAATATACAACTACATAAAAGACTTATCAATGTAAGTGACATTAAAGACAATAATACTCTTGATGGCGGTTCTAGTTAGGAGATTGGGACTGGCCCAAAGGAAAGTCTCTTTCAAATAATTATGAACCGGGGTAGGATAGTGTAATTTATGCAACTTAGTGGTGTAGAAGTGGATACCCAAAGGTAACATGACTTACTGTCTAAGTAGCATAAATTATATTAGACCTACATAGGTGATAAAAGTTCTCACCTAAAGAGTGAACACTAGATATGCTTAGGTTTCGCCCAAAGGAGAAATCAAAGTGATATCAATAGTTCATCTTAATTAAATTTAAGGTTATTGTATTGATTCGTGGCCTAATGTGAGCAATGTCCTATTATGTTTCAGTGAACGTCCCTACTTCCCTTCACACTCATGCCACTAGCATACCAGCCCTGGATGGTACAAATTTCTCTGAGTGGTTTGAGCATGTACAGTTTACACTGGGTGTCCTGGACCTAGACATGGCCCTTTTGGTAGAGAAACCTGATGAAGTGACTGCTGAAAGTACAGCAGAGCAGGTTAGCCATACCAAAGCTTGGGAAAGGTCGAATAGACTCAGTCTCATGTTCATAAAGATGACCATAGCCAATAACATTAAGACTTCACTCCCACATACTACTAGTGCATCTGAATTTTTATCTGCTGTAAGAGACCGATTTAAGTCTGCAGATAAGTCATTAGCTGGCACCCTTATGGCTGAACTTACCACCATGAAATATGATGGTAATAGATGAGTTCAACAACACATTCTAAATATGACTGATAAGGCTGCTAAGTTAGGATCACTGGGTATGAAAGTGGATGAATCCTTCTTGGTACAATTCATCCTCAACTCACTTCCTCCTCAGTTTGGGCCATTCAAGATTCACTACAACACTCATAAAGATAAGTGGAATTTGAATGAGCTAACTGGTATGTGTGTACAAGAGGAAGTGAGACTGAGGCAAGAAGGGCATCACTCAGCTTGGCAGTAACTCAAGGAGGTATCCATAATAAAGGTAAATATGGAAGAGGTAAGAGATTTCCATCAAAGAAAGGGCATGATCATGGGGAAAGCAGCCAAGGTCATGGAAAGGCTTTCACTGTCAAATGCTACTTCTGTGACAGAAAAGGACATGTGAAGAAGGACTGCAACAAGAGGAAAGCTTGGTTCGAAAAGAAAGGTATAAATCTTTCTTTTGTATGTTATGAATCAAATCTTGCTGAAGTACCTTCTAATACTTGGTGGATTGACTCTGGAGCCACAACTCACATAACTAATTCAATGCAGGGATTCCTTACAACCCGGAAACCGAAGGAAAGTGAGAGATTCGTCTTTATGGGGAACCGTCTTAAAGTGGAGGTCGAATATGTTGGTACTTATCGACTACTCTTGGAGACGGGACATCAGATGGATCTTGAAGATACTTTTTATGTACCTTCGATTTCTAGGAACTTAATGTCAATATCCAAATTAGATGTTTTTGGATATTCTGCTTTATTCAGTTGTGAAAAACTCAGTTTAATGTATAATTCAATTCCGGTTGGACATGGAATTTTATGTGATGGTTTATATAAAATTTCATTGAATGATGAGTTTGCACAATCTTTATTATCTCTGCATTCGAATGTTGGTATTAAACGTGGCTTAATAAATGAAAAATCCTCTATCTTGTGGCATAGGAGACTGGGGCATATCTCCAGGGATAGAATAATAAGATTAGTGAAGAATGAGATTTTGGATAACCTAGACTTCACTGATTTTGATGTGTGTGTGGATTGCATAAAAGGAAAGCAAACCAAACACACTAAGAAAGGTGCCACAAGAAGTAAAGAACTCCTTGAAATAATTCATACAGATATTTGCGGACCACTCTCAATTCCATGTTTTACGGGAGAGAGATATTTCATTACCTTTATAGATGATCTGTCACGTTATGGTTATGTGTATCTAATTAATGAAAAGTCTCAGGCTGTTGACATCCTTGAGGTGTTCATTACAGAAGTCGAGAGACAATTAGATAGAAAGGTTAAAATCATAAGATCAGATCGAGGTGGTGAATTTTATGGTAGATATGATGAGTCAGGACAACATCCTGGCCCATTTGCCAAATTTCTAGAAAAGCGTGGTATTTGTGCTCAATACACAATGTCAGGTACGCCTCAGCAGAATGGTGTTGCTGAAAGGCGAAACCGAACTCTTATGGATATGGTTAGGAGCATGATGAGCTTCTCTAATGTACCCATTTCATTGTGGAATGAAGCCTTAAAGACTGCTATGTATATCTTAAACAGGGTTCCTAGTAAGGCAGTCCAACAACTCCTTTTGAGTTGTGGACTGGTAGGAAACCTAGTTTAAGACATTTACATGTTTGGGGTTGTCCAGCAGAGGCTAGAATATATAATCTACAAGAAAAGAAATTAGACTTAAAAACAATATCTGGGTATTTCATTGGTTATCCAGATAAGTCTAAGGGATACAAATTTTATTGCCCTAACCATAGTACAAGAATAGTTGAAACTGGTAATGCCAGATTCCTGGAGAATGGTAAATTTAGTGGGAGTGATGAACCAATGATTGGTAGTGAAAAGTGCATTTTTATCATCATATTTACCGTCACATTTTCATATTTATTTATATAATTCTGCACATTTATTAATATTTTGTGATTTATTGTGTGCAGGCCTCGAAATAATAAAAAGAAAGAATTAAAGCTTAAAGAGCCCAAAAGCCCAGATCCAAGCCCATATTTGAAGCCCAAGAGTAAAAGTGCAAATATCAATTGTCAAAGTGCAATTATGCAAGGGCTAAAGTTGCAATTATTAAAGATGAGGGAAGGATAGAATTCTACCCAACCCTAAACTCTTGCAGGATGAGGATAAAAGCCAAAGAGAGTGCAAAGATAAAAATTCAAAGAATTCGGATTCAGACTGTACACGTTTTAGTGTTTAAATCATAACTTTTGCTACAGTTATGCAAATTCGATGATTCAAGATGCTCCAGAAAGAAGACTTGAAGACCTACAACTCTTATGTTGATCAAACTTTCCAATTCAATCCGTAGATAAGCTGATTTCGGCGATCAACATGATAAGAAGTTGCAGGACAGATTTGAATTTCTGGAGATAAGATCTTTTTGGGAGAGTTGTACTAGGACTCTACATCTTCCAACACCTATAAATATCCCTGCAGATGCAACACAGAGAGTACACAGTCGAGAGGCGAGCCAAGGGCCAAAAGCTAGGGTTTAGGTTTTAGGTTAGATTTTATTTTTATTTTGTAAATTTTGTAACTGAGAGTGGAGATGCTTTCATGGAGGAAGGAATCATACTTGTACTGAGGTGACATCGGTGTAAGTTTTTATTTTTCCCCCATTGTTAATAAAAATCTGCTCGAGGTTGGTTTGTTTTTATTCTTGTTTCATTGTTTCTTTATTCTCGCTTTATCTTTGTTTTTCTAATCTTGTTTTATGACATCGTTTCTTTCTCTAATGTCTTGCCCACCATGAGATCCAACTGCTTCGAGAATACCTAGTCGAAGAAGGAACCTTGACGGCCCATGGCGATGAACAGGTCTTCGTAGCTTGTTTTTCATTTCGTAGAGTAGATTAAGAAGGCGGACGATCCCATAAGCCGTGCTTGTACGCCTTCCAAGAAAAGGTAAATCATCGCAACGGATCGAAGGCAAGCAGACTAAAGAGATAAGTTTTCTTTCCTTTTCTTTTCTTTTCTTTTTTGTAGATTAAATACAACTCATCTCCATATTCTTTTCTACCACCCATTGTAAATACCACTTCCTTTCTAACTTAACTAATAAAAATAAAAACTTTAGAGAAACTTGCTTAACGCTTCCATCGCAGTCCCTCCTTGAGGATCACGACCCGCATAGCCCTGCTACCGCGGATTAGAACTGAGACTTGCACATCTATTCTTAAAACTAACATATAATATTTTGTGTGCAGGAAAATTCAGTCAACTAAGAAAGGTAGATCTTGAAGTAGTAAGGGTAAATATCCCAATTACCTTTCCTTCAAGAGAAATTGTTGTCCCTCAGCTTGATCATCAAGTTGAGATACCAGAACAACATACTGATATTGGTTCACCACTCCATGAGGATATTGCCATTGAAAATATTGTAGAACCACCACAACCGGCAGCTTTGAGAAGATCTCAAAGGGAAAGAAGATCTGCCATTTCAGATGATTATGTGGTGTATCTACAGGAATCTGATTATGATATTGGGATAAATAAAGATCCAGTTTCATTTTCACAAGCCATAGAATGCAATGATTCTAGTAAATGGATTGATGCTATGAATGATGAGTTGAAATCTATGGACCAAAACCAAGTCTGGGATCTCGTTGAATTGCCTGATAACTGTAAGAAAGTCGGGTGTAAATGGGTCTTTAAGACCAAGCGCGACTCTAAAGGCAATATCGAACGATATAAGGCCAGACTTGTGGCTAAAGGTTTCACTCAGAAGGAAGGCATTGATTATAGAGAAACCTTCTCTCCAGTATCAAAGAAGGACTCTCTTAGAATCATTATGACACTTGTAGCTCATTATGATTTGGAGTTACATCAAATGGATGTGAAAACTGCTTTTCTGAATGGAGATTTGGATGAGGTAATTTACATGGAGCAACCTGAAGGGTTCGCAAATGAAGGTAAAGAACACTTGGCTTGCAAATTAAAGAAATCCATATACGGACTTAAACAAGCTTCCAGGCAATGGTATATAAAGTTTAATGATACCATTACATCTTTTGGATTTATAGAAAACGCTTTTGATCAGTGTATATATCTAAAGATCAGTGGGAGCAAGTTTATTTTTCTGGTTCTGTATGTGGATGATATCTTGTTAGCCAGTAGTGATATTGGTCTGCTAAATGAAACTAAAAGCTATCTTACCAAGAACTTTCAGATGGTTGATATGGGTGAGGCAGCTTATGTGACTGGCATAGAGATCTTCAGGGATAGATCTCGAGGATTGCTAGGACTGTCTCAGAAAGGTTATATCAACCGAGTCTTGGAAAGATTTCATATGGAAATGTGTTCAGTCAGTCCTGCACCCATTCAGAAGGGTGACAAATTAAGTGGGAGCCAGTGTCCCAGAAATGACTTAGAAAAGGGTCAAATGCAGAAAGTTCTGTATGCATCAGCTGTTGGGAGCTTGATGTATGCAAGCACCTGTACCAGGCCAGATATCAGTTTTGCAGTTGGGATGTTGGGAAGATACCAGAGCAATCCAGGAATGGAGCACTGGAAGTTGGCTAAGAAGGTTATGCGGTATCTTCAAGGGACGAAGGACCATATGCTCACATACAGGAGATCAGATCAGTTGGAGGTGATCGGCTATTCGGACTCAGATTTTGGTGGTTACCCAGATAGCAGGAAGTCTACCTCAGGATTTATTTTCTTGCTAGCAGGTGGGGCAATCTCGTGGAAGAGTGTAAAGCAGTCTATCATTGCTTCATCCACGATGGAAGCTGAGTTCATAGCTTGTTTTGAGGCCACAAATCATGCATTATGGTTAAGGAATTTTATCTCAGCACTTGGTGTAGTTGACTCTATTGCCAGGCCGCTGAAGATATATTGTGACAATACAGCAGCCGTTTTCTTCTCTAAGAATGGTAAGTACTCTAATGGTTCTAGACACATAGAACTGAAGTACTTGGTGGTTAGAGAAAGAGTTGAGAAACAGAAAGTGTCAATTGAAAGTATAAGTACCACTTTAATGGTTGCTGATCCAATGACAAAAGGATTGCCTCCAAGGACATTTAAGGAACATGTTGTTAGAATGGGTCTTTTGGACAATCTGTAAATGTATATTTTGGTACTTATGTAATTGACATTATTGCGCAATAAAAGGTTGTTTCTGTGTTTCCTGTTATCCAATTATGTGTGCACATATTTTGTATGGATGTATGTTAAACAGGAAATGTCTTTACAAGACAATTACAGGGGTCATTATGGTTATGGACTCAATTAGTAAGGGTTATCAATGTTGTGGTACATAGAAGGGAGTATGACGTGGATGTTGTATAACCGCTATGACTCGCATTGGTGGTCCAAACTAATTGCAGTATTACAGTATTTCATATTTGGGCTTATCAGTTGTTGTTTTTAAAATTCGTGATCACGTGTCAAGGTTTTTCGGTATGGAATCCAATAGAGTCAAAAATGATTTACAAATGAGTCTTTTCTTTATTTGTTTTCTAAAGTTTTAACCTAATCGGTTAATGGTCCAAGTGGGAGAATGTTAATCTCACATTAAAGGTGGACCAATAACCTTGATTATTTGTTGGATTCCTAATTAAGGTTAACTGATATTAAGGGTGCCCATATTAAAGTCACATTTATATAGTTTATATAAACTTTTGAGATATAAGGGTACCATGATGGATGGTATTATTTCAAGGGTTTATTTGCAAATGTGCGACCCACTTTTCTCCTCCTGCAAAGAAATACAAAACTATCGCTCATTTTTGAGACATCCATCGGTAAAAGATTTTCTGGAGGTTTTGTGAAAGGAAAAGGAGACAGAGAAAAGAGAATCATTGCATTAGGGTTTGCAGGATCAAAAGTAAGGAATCAAGGTCTTCTTCAATTTTCATCCAATCTTCTTCAATGGCTTCAGGTATGGAGATTTAAGTATTAGGGTTTTTGATTATGCATTCTAATTTTGAGATGATATTGATTCTAAAATCTTGGCTGTTAATCCGCATAATAGTTACTCTTAATTCTTACACTTGTTGCTTCACCATGTCGAGCTCCCTTGCCTTCCAGAACTTGGATTCACCACATGTGATGTGTTTCAAGCCTGACTGCTGCCCTTCTCGAGGGTCAGAGGACCCAGACTCAGAATTCAGAAATTTGACTCCGGCCGGCGACTGCACCGGGTGACTCCGGTTACTGCTCCATCTTCGCGCACCTCTCCACCCCTGCACAACCGTCCATGGGCAACGGTTGCTTGGCTATCTTCGCTGCTTTCTCTTCTAGTCACCGTCACCGGCGTGGCCTTCGATTTCCCACCAACCCCTTTATCCTCATGGTCATTCTTCTCTTTATCCAAGTCCCCACCGAGTCCTGCCACCCAGGTCTCCGTCTGACTCTTCTCCATTGTTTTCTGTGGCTGATCATGCCCTCCTTCATTGCATCTCTAGCGCTCTCCGTGTGATACGGGTTGTACATCCTTCTGCTCTACAGGTCGACGGCGATGAACAATCATACTTTCTGTGCCTCACACCACCACAGTTGAAGCAAAAAATTCCAGTATTCTCGTAAACAAAAGGGTGCCAATACTCTCTCTCACGGAGCACTACCGTCGTCCCTGGCACAATCGGTTTTGTCAAATCTATCTCGACACGAACTCGAGCAAAATGTTCTCTTAAATTTCTCCGTATACTCCTCAATTTGATAATGGTCTTCCTGACTTCAACACCAACCGTAGAATAGTCTATTGTTAAGATAGTACATCATGATAAAAACAGATTAAAATTCTCTTAAACTGCACTGCGGACACTTATCTTCGCATCTTTGAAAATAATTCTAACTTCTAATTGCATCCGTAACCTACCAAAGTATTATTTCTGATTAAGATTAAATTTTATCCTGCTCTAATTTTCCCTCATCCAACTCCTCTTCTCCTCTCACCTTGATTACTGCCTCCTCCACCAAATCCTCCCCACTCCTTCTCCATCGTCATCGCCATTTTCACCCCGATTAATACCTCCTCCCTCACCATCACCTATTAATACCTTACTCTCTTTACCTCTTCAACTAGTAGAATATCAAGCACAACTTGGGGACAAAGTTACTCTCCTACTCTATGTTGGAGGGCGGATGCAATTTTCTATAACTCTGTGTCTATTAATACATACATCCAAAAAAGTAGAGATTTTAACTGAAGAAATGTGCTTCTGCAGAATTTGCATGTTTTGTAATGAAACAGTAGAGGAAAAACTTGAATATTTATTAGCACATGAACAAAGCCATTACAACGATGAGCCAGGACAAAGATGAACACATTATTAGCATATGAACAAAGGAAATCTGACTAAAACAATTTCACAGTAAAGTACCACAAATGATGTATGGTAATGCTTCAAGCCTTCAATAGAAAATTTTCTTATGTTGTTTAACATCTGGCTCATTATGTCTTAAATAGGACATGGCCAACAAAGTTTACAACTCTACTATGATCATATCATGTTCGTCTGCAAGCACGAATCTTCAATCCATGAGCCATTGATAATATGGTCATCATCCTATACTGCACTGGATGGTCAGGCACCAGCGCGAATGTAAAGAACCGACACAGGATTGCGAGTGTCATCTTCATCTGCAGATATGCAGAGTCCTTCCCCAAGCAGATCCTAGGTCCAGCCTGCACAAATTATACATATTTCAATCACTTAAAAAGTTACAATTAATGCTGCTTGCTACATGGCAATTCTAGTATTGATGATAGTGAGCATACCTGAAAAGCAGTGAACTTGAATGGCGAGGCGTTACGCAGGACTCCATCCTCAAACCATCGTTCAGGCCTGAAAGATTCGGCATCAGGCCCCCAATTGTAAACCATTCTCCCCATGGAGTATGGGACATAAGTTACTAGTCCTCCTGCTTTCAGCTTGGTTCCATCAGGCAACACATCATCCTCTAGAATTCCTTTAGGATCCTATAACAAAAGATAAGTAATGATACATTCAGTTAGATTCTAGCTAATGAAGGCCAATTAGACATATATTTTTTTTTCCCACAAAAATTTCATGCTTCACCTGGGGGACTGCAGGATAGAGCCTGAGGGTCTCTGTGATGCATGCATGAAGGTAGGTTAGCCTTCCTAAAGTATCATAATTCAGTAAATCCGCAAACTGTGAAATTCGTTTGTTGAAGGATTGGATATCACTGGTTTCGTATGGGATTAAGCTCATGTTCTCTTCACGAGCTTGCCTTTTTTCAAATGCCTTGAGCTCTGAATAAATCTTTTCTGCTACATGAGGGTGAGTCGTGATCATGTAGATGAACCATGAAAGGGTTGTGGCTGTTGTGTCTCGCCCAGCTATCACAAAGTTTAGGACGATATCTCTGAGGCTCTTATCATCACTGAAGTTGCTCCCCGGCTCCTCTCCTAGCTCAATGAACCGGGATAGTATGTCGTGCTTCATCTGTCCCTGGCGTGATTTGAAGCATACATTGAATTAGTTAGAGAATACACACTATAAAAATTAATTGCAGAAAGTTTACAAAAAAAATTTCAGATGAATTTACTTTACATTCTGATCAGGTTATTTGATCTGAAAGCATCAATTAATTCCATCTCATGAATCACATATTCACTTAAGTAATGTATCAGCATATTGTTAAGTGAAATTTACTTTATGTATGCATAGTAATGGGAGAAGAATACCACCTTATTTCTGATTCCATTGACTTGAGCTCCCACAATCTCGGCTTTTCTTTTCCTAATCATATCATACGTGAATTCATCAACAACCCTCATACATTTTTCAAGAAGGGCTTCTGATCCTATATGAAGAAATCTCTTCAATCTCCACAACGGATCGACAAATCGCAGTGTTACAATGATGTTTGCTTTGTCGAAAGCATGTGCAAAGGCGTTATCAGGGAGATCAGCTGATATAGTCCCAATCTCAACCCCAAACCCCACCTTGCATATGGAGTCCAGTGTCAGCCTCATGAACAAATCCTGTTATAATTACAACAATTATATGCATTAGATCTTTAGTCACGTTATACAAAAATCTTTATGTAGTGAGTAATGTTTGTACTCTGCAGAATACAATTTATAAATATTTATGTTTCGGCTAAATACCTGCATATCTATGTTTCGGTTGTCAATCGTCGCCTGGCATAAAATACTGGAGAGTTTTATCCCATATTCTCTGAACACAATGGTACTGAAATCTCTCAGGTTCTTTGAGGCAAACTCGAAGCTTGCAGTCTTCCTCTGCTTCTTCCACATCTCGCCATCTGCATTGAAGATCCCATCTCCAAGCAGGACGTGCATATATGAATGATATAGCTCCCCCTTCACAAACATCGAAACAGAAGCAACATAAGAAACAAATATCAGATAATTAGTCCCATATGAGTTCAAGAGCTCGCCTGGGGTAATTAGAGAAGTTGATCTTGAGAACATGTTCCACATTTACTGGGTCTGCGATGTATGTATAAGTTGTGAAGGGGAGGGGAACTATCATGGTCTTTGACACTGAGAGGTACTCCGCAAGCCAGTCGTGCATGCGCTCGTAGTTTCTCAGCAGTTCGATGGTGGCGCCAATGATTGGCCATGTCTTTGGACCTCTTTGATTTCGTTGGCTCCAACGATGGATTGAGATCCATGTGAGGAAGATTAAAGAGAAAGGAAGGATCTTGTAGAACACATATGTGATTGAAGATATCAAGGTTACCTGGTTTGCTTCTTCCATTTGAGGTGTGGTCACTTGCTTTTAGTTTAGGAATTGGAGGTTTTAAGATGGTTTGTTATAAAAAGAGTAGCAGAGATTAAGTTAGGTGACCATGAACAAAGGCCACCTTTCAACAAGCAATCTTTGTGTGAAGAGAGTTTATATAGGTTCATCTCTTTGGTGCCCAAAACCTAATTATACCAAACAATTCTAGGGGAAGAGTTAACTTATTTTCAGGTCTAAACAAAGGTAAAGACCCTGCATAAGGCTCAGAAGTGGTTTATTGAAAGGAAATGAGACTTACTCATGTAAAGCTAAATTTTTTTGGGTTATTTCCTTTATATGTTATATAAAATTTTGTTGAAATATGAAGAATATAAATGTGAATCTTTGAGTTGAATTATGGCGAGATCCGTTGATCGAATCAATTGGATGATGGTTGGAGTGTGTTCTCCTTCCATTAGGGATGAACGTGGTATATTCACATGTTCAATTCCGACTTCGAATGAATGAGATATTCAAGTCTTAAGATTGCCTAATTCAAAACCAAAATGGGACTAAAGGTAGCTAAAAGCATTTAGTCCCACATTGGCCATGGATGGAAGTTCGTGGTGTATAAATAGAGAAAATTGAGAACAAAGGGCGTGCCCTTTGGGTACTTGGAGTTTTCGCGCGCGATTGGGAGGGGACCATGCCCTACCATGCGTGCGCGCGGCAGCGGCGGCGCCAGGCCGGGCTCGGGCTCGGGTCCGGGTTCGGGTTCCCTACCCGGCCTGGTTCTTTTTGAATCAGGTCTACGGGTATGGTTGCGAGCATACCCGAACCAGACCCGCTCCGCTATCCCGCTATCCGGATTCAAACTGCTTCAGTTGAACAGCCAACAGGTGCGACTGTTGGGTCGAACCGTTGCAACCTTTCGTTGGGTTCAGACCCGTTGGCCCCTCCTGGAGTGCTATAAATAGCGCTCCAGTTTCTCATTCTAAACACACCAACACAAAACGAAATCTCTCACTCTCTTCTTCTTCATTCAGAACTGGAAGTGAAGAAGTTCTTCGTTCAGAACTGTAAGTGAAGTTCTTCTTCGTTCAGAACTGGAAGTGAAGTTCTTCATTCTGAACTGGGCAGTGAAGTTCTGAAGTAACTTCCAACGAGAAGTGGGAGAGTCAGTTTCCGAAGTGACTTCCAAAAGAGATTCTGCATAAATTCAGGGCTCAGAAAATTCAACAGATTCTTTTAATAGAATTGTTATCTGAATCTGGGACTTCTGAAGAAGAATATTCTTCAACCTTCTTTCTTCCTCTGCAGGGTGCTCCTCCAAAGTAAAGGCAAATATTCTCCCGAAATTTGTCTTTGTCCCGTTGCTTCAACGATCCTGTGAAAGTACTGGTTGACTACGGTTCGACCGTACGGTGATTTGGTACTGCTATCCAAATACCGTGAAGGAGTGTTGTATCTTGGGAGACCAGCGTCCAGTAACCCGTTAGCACCAGTGCGGGAGACGTAATTGTCTTAAGGAGATTCGATGTAAGCGTACCTCACTCCAAATACTGTATAAGTGAATTAATTTTTTTATACAGAGGATATACTGATATTCAGTATATCGAGACTGATTTAGATTCAGTCTAATTGGTGTCTAACCAAGGAAGGAAATTGATAGGTGGTTCTTAAATTAAGGAACATTCTATTGAACGAAAACCTCCCACCTGATATTTGCTGACCTGGCCAATTAGATTGTTGATATTTCAGTGATCTTGAATAGTTGTCAGATTGATTCCTGTTAAGCAGAAACCCAACAATCTTAAGACAATTACGATTGAAGTTTCTTACTTCTGTTCTGCTTGAACTTGCAAAAAATGTCTGAGACTAATTAAGATAGCTCAAGTAAGGCACCAAACATGCAGCTACAAGCTTTGATGCCAACTCCACTTCCTAACCCGAAGCCGGAGAAGCTAGAAAAATTTGACGACACAGAATTCAAGAGGTGACAACAGAAGATGCTCTTCTACTTGACCACTCTTCATCTGGCCAAATTCCTGCAAGAGGATCCACCAGAACCCGGAACTGATCGGGACTCAGTCCTTGCAGTCGATGCATGGACTCAAGGAGACTTCCTTTGCCGAAATTATGTTTTAAATGGACTGGATGACTCTCTTTACAATGTCTACAGTCCTATTACAATGACAAAGAAGTTATGGGCCAGTCTTGACAAGAAGTACAAGACTGAGGATGTTGGTACCAAGAAGTTCGTCGTAGGACGATTTCTGAAGTACAAAATGGTGGACAGTAAGACTGTAATCAGTCAGGTGTAAGAGTTCCAACTTATCTTGCACGAGATAGAAGCCGAAGGTGTGATTCTACCTGAAACCTTTCAGGTTGCTACTATCGTGGAGAAACTCCCACCTGCGTGGAGAGATTTCAAGAACTACCTGAAGCAGAAGCGAAAGGAGTTGAAGTTGAAAGATCTCATTGTGAGGCTTCGAATCGAGGAGGACAACAGAAAGCCCGAGAAAAGGAGCAGCAAGAACTCCTATGAAGCAAAAGCTAATGTGATCGAAGACTCAAAGGGGAAAGCGTCTACTTCCAAAGGCTTAAAGCGGAAGAAAACTTCCCAGGGGTACAAAGGTAAGGTCCAAGAAGGCAAGAACATGCGCTTCAAGGGAACCTGCTACATCTGCAACAAAGAGGGGCATAAGGCGAATGAATGTCGCAGCCGTCTCAAATAGAACAAGAATCTTGTTGATGTTTTTTTTTAAAGACAATGTTGCAGTGGTAGACAAAAAGTCTGTGTATTTCTACCCGAAGCTTATAAATAAAGGAAAATCTTCTGTTTATTTGTTTGAGTCTCCTAATTTGTGGCATGCTAGATTAGGGCATGTAAATTACAAGTCATTAAAGAACTTGTCTAATCTAGGATATATTTCTAAACTCAACTTGGAAGAAATTCGCAAGTGTGAAATTTGTGTTGAGGCCAAGTTGGCGAAAAATTCATTTCACTCAATTGATCGAAATACAGAACCTTTAGGGTTAATTCATAGCGATCTGTGTGACTTGAAGTTTATGCCAACTAGAGGCGGTAAAAAGTATTTTATTATTTTTATTGATGATTGTACAAGATATTGTTATGTGTATCTTTTAAACAATAAGGATGAGGCAATAAATATGTTTATAATATATAAAGCCGAAGTTGAGAATCAACTCAACAAGAAAATTAAGATTCTAAAATCCGATAGAGGCGGAGAATATGAATCAAATGATTTTAGTGAGTTATGTACTAATTTTGGTATAATCCATCAAACAACAGCACCATATACTCCTCAGCAAAATGGAATTGCTGAACGGAAGAACAGAACTTTGAAGGAGATGGTAAATTCCATGCTCGTAAGTTCTGGAGCTCCGCAGAACTTTTGAGGGGAAGCTCTATTAACTGCAAATTATATTCTAAATAGAGTACCCCACCAGAAACTTGGTCTTATACCATTTGAGTTATGGCATGGAAGGACACCTTCCTACCATTACCTCAAAATGTGGGGGTGCCTTGCAAAGGTGCTGGCACCATTACCTAAAAAGACTAAGTTGGGAGCAAAATCTATGAACTGCATATTCATAGGCTATGCCTTGAATAGTAGTGCTTACAGATTTCTGGTTCATAAATCAGAAATACCAGATATTCATGTAAACATGATTATCGAATTTAAAGATGCTGTGTTCTTTGAAAACATCTTTCCATACAAACGGGAAGCAGATAAGACTTCTGAGAAAAGAACACATGAGATGGCGTTCAGGGACGAAAGCCCCAAGGAACCGACTGTTAATGCAGAAATTGAACCAAGAAGAAGTCAGAGATCTAGTATCTTAAAAAAAACTTTTGGTCCAGATTTCATAGCATACACTATTGTAAGCAAGCCTCAAACATTTAAAGAGGCTATGTCAACCCCAGAAGCACAAAATGTTATATACAACGGTAAGTCTAGACATATTCATCGTAGACATAATACCATGAAGCAGTTGCTCTCAAATGAAATTATCTCTATTGTTTTGTATCGTCAAAGGATAATTTAGCGGATCCGCTTACTAAAAGTTTAAGTAGAGAGCGTATAAACTGCGCATCGAGGGGAATGAGTCTAAAAGCCTAACCTTATCGAGTCAGCTTAATGGAAACCTCACTTAGCGACTGGAGATCCCACGGACTAAGTTCAAGAGGAAAAACTAGTTATGATTGACTCAGCAAGTAAGCACTTGGGAGCTTGACTCCAATCCATTCCTAAGGTGCACATAAGTGCTTTTCTACAAGTGGATTAAGGATAATCTTAATGCTTTTAATGATGCCTATATCTTGTTACTAAACAAGTGGAGTAGAGTAGACTACTCTTAATAGGACGATCACCTATGTGAGTATAGAGTTGGGTCGGCTCTTTGGGAATTTCTATGGAGGCTGTTATTCCCTAAAGATACTCTCTGAAACTAAGAATGTCCAGGGCCAAAACGGACACAACCGAGAACCAAAGTTGATTTGGAAAGTCACTGTGTGAAGCTTGTTGACTTGGCTTATACTAACGGCTAACAGTTCAAGACCTAGTTCACTGATTAGCCAGTAAGTCCGATAAAGCTTTCGCTATGAAAGGTTCAAGACCTAGTTCACCTATCCTAATGCAGTTTCTTTTCTAAAGTACCTTTCACAATAGAGTCAGTCTCTTTGTGTGTCATTTCCTTGAATCTACATTCATTGTGGGGATTGTTGGAATATAAAGAATATAAATGTGAATCTTTGAGTTGAATTATGGCGAGATCCGTTGATCGAATCAATTGGATGATGGTTGGAGTGTGTTCTCCTTCCATTGGGGATGAACGTGGTATATTCACATGTTCAATTCCGACTTCGAATGAATGAGATATTCAAGTCTTAAGATTGCCTAATTCAAAGCCAAAATGGGACTAAAGGTAGCTAAAAGTATTTAGTCCCACATTGGCCATGGGATGGAAGTTCGTGGTGTATAAATAGAGAAAATTGAGAACAAAGGGCGTGCCCTTTGGGTACTTGGAGTTTTCGCGCGCGATTGGGAGGGAACCATGCCCTATCATGCGTGCGCGCGCCGCCGCTGGCGGCGCCCGGCGGCGGCGCCGGCCGGGCTCGGGCTCAGGCTCGGGTTCGGGTCCGGGTTACCTACCCGGCCTGGTTCTTTTTGAATCAGGTCTACGGGTATGGGTTGCGAGCATACCCGAACCAGACCCGCTCCGCTATCCGGATTCAAACTGCTCCAGTTGAACAGCTAACAGTCGCAACTGTTGGACAGCCAACAGGTGCGACTGTTGGGTCGAACCGTTGCAACGGTTCAGACCGAACCGTTGCAACCTTTCGTTGGGTTCAGACCCGTTGGCCCCTCCTGGAGCGCTATAAATAGCGCTCCAATTTCTCATTCTAAACACACCAACACAAAACGAAATCTCTCACTCTCTTCTTCTTCATTCAGAACTGGAAGTGAAGTTCTTCGTTCAGAACTGTAAGTGAAGTTCTTCTTCGTTCAGAACTGGAAGTGAAGTTCTTCGTTCAGAACTGGAAGTGAAGTTCTTCGTTCAGAACTGAGCAGTGAAGTTCTGAAGTAACTTCCAACGAGAAGTGGGAGAGTCAGTTTCCGAAGTGACTTACAAAAGAGATTCTGCATAAATTCGTTCTGAAAGAGGGCTCAGAAAATTCAACAGATTCTTTTAATAGAATTGTTATCTGAATCTGAGACTTCTGAAGAAGAATATTCTTCAACCTTCCTTCTTCCTCTGCAGTGGGTGCTCCTCCAAAGTAAAGGCAAATATTCTCTCGAAATTTGTCTTTGTCCCACTGCTTCAACGATCCTGTGAAAGTACTGGTTGACTACGGTTCGACCGTACGGTGATTTGGTACTGCTATCCAAATACCGTGAAGGAGTGTTGTATCTTGGGAGACCAGCGTCCAATAACCCGTTAGCACCAGTGCGGGGGACGTAATTATCTTAAGGAGATTCGCTGTAAGCGTACCTCACTCCAAATACTGTATAAGTGAATTAATTTCTTTATACAGGGGATATACTGATATTCAGTATATCGAGACTGATTTAGATTCAGTCTAATTGGTGTCTAACCAAGGAAGGAAATTGAAAGGTGGTTCTTAAATTAAGGAACGTTCTATTGAACGGAAAACCCCCCACCTGATATTTGCCGACCTGGCCAATTATATTGTTGATATTTCAGTGATCTTGAATAGTTGTCAGATTGATTCCTGTTAAGCAGAAACCCAACAAATTTTTAGAACTCAACATGTAGTTGTGTGCTAACGTAAGTTACGGACTCTGAATATGGACTTGGGAAGTATGTTTCTGTTGGATAAAGTAAGATTTTGACTCCAGTTCTTAGAATAGAAGGGGTTGTGTGCGTGTACGTGTATGTGTAGAGAGAGAGACAGAGAGGGGAATATGTAAATCAGTTGACACAGAAGACAACTTCATCCTATGTCGCACTCAAAAATTATCTCTCCTGAATTTTTTTCCACGATCTGACTGCACATTATTATCCTCATATTCTAAGATGTACATATATAAAAAAAAATCAAGTGATTTGAAGTTCGTTTACTCATTAATCTAATCATTTCATTTTATTCTACTTTTAAAAACCGTTAATGTTTGAATCCAAAGAAAATGGAGTAACAAACTCCAAATCATGTGATTTTTTATATATGTATATCTTAAAATATGAAGATAATAATATACGTTCTGATCTTGAAAATTTAATCGAAAATTTAAGTTTTGAGTGCGACATAGGACGGAGTTGCCTCCTGTGTGAGCTAATTCCCAATTTTCTCATATATATATATATATATATATATATATATTATATATATATATATATATATATATATATATATATATATATATATATAATGTAATATCCCTTAGTTTATAATATTGTATTATTATTTTTATTTATTTTATCTGGTTTGACTTATCATTTTATTATTAACTTTATTTAAGAATTTCTATTTCTACTTGTTTTTTTAGTAGGAGTTATTATTAATCATTAATATTATTGTTGCTAATATTATTAGTATGTACTGTTATTGGCATATATAAATATTATTATTGTTAATATTGTTATTATTATGGCTATTGCATTATTATTGTTATTGTTGTTGTTATTGTTTTTATTAATTATTTTGGTTACTTATTAATAATTCACATTTCTATTTATTATTTTTGGTATGTGTATCGTATTGAGTCTATCCTCTCCCCCCTCCCCCTTCATCCCCATTTTTCCTTTCTATATCCCGTTACAACTTTATATTACCAACCAAACACCGAAAAATTTACATGCATGTAACTAATTTACAACTGTAAAAGAGTTTATCAATTACGATTTACGAATTACGGCCAATTACGACAACCAAACAGACTCTATAATATAGTTGTTTACAGAGAAGCTTTACAAAATGTTGACAACTCTGCAATCAGTTATCAATTTGAGGTGTAACGCTCTTTTAATAACCAAACAGACCCTATAACCTTCAAGATGGAATTTCAATATAAGACTTGTTTGATTTGATGGAAGAGGGAGGAAAAGATGTAAGTGAAAAATGAAGATGAAAAAATGAAATTGTAGTGAAAATTGAGATTTGTGCAATTTTCATTTTTGATATTTGATTGTAATGTGAAAATGTAAGTGAAAAAGTATATTATGTTTTTTGGTGTTTGGTTAGAAATGTAGAAGTAAAAGTGAAAATGTTGATTACAAAGTTGATCATAAAATAATATTAAATAAAATGTTAATTATAAAATAATATTTCTGGGCTGTAATTGAACTGCAAGTAGGATTTACATGACATCAAAATTAACTGTTTTGAGTTACAACTTATTACAAGTGAAATTTATATGACTCACAAAATTAACTGTAACACCTTGGAAGTGAAAAAATGAAAGTATAAAAAGAAGGTGCAAAAAAGAAATGGAAAAAAGAAAAAGAGTTTCTCATTTCTCATTTCTGGTTCAAAACAAACAAAAAGAAGTGAGAAATGAGTTTTTTCACTTCCTATTTTCTTCTCACTTCCATGAATCCAAACACGTCCATACTTGCATTTAGGAAATTCGCCGGGGATTTCACTAGAACAAAGATCAAATATGCTGAAACTGGTCCGATCAGGGTACCAGGATGCTTGCAGAGAAATGAAATGTGTTGTGCACAACTGTATTCAATCCATTAAGAGGGTGACCACAGCCAAGTCAGTATGTTTTAGTTACTTTTATTATTGTAAATTTAATTAGAGAAAACTAGTCAGTTGAGCATAATTCAAGCAACAAACTTTTTCAGTTTTTCTATATATTTGAATTTTCCTATCTAAGCGAGCGGAAGGAAGTTGTGCGTGTAGTATTATTCACTCCTCGAAGGAGTTATTTTCTCCGCTGAGGTAGAGTTCCTTGTCCCCGTTAGTTGGGCTATAATATATAAGCATACACCCTTTTCTTCACAAAAAAAATTAATAATAAGGAGAGTAAGGTTAAAAAAAAAAAAAAACAATAACAGAAATAGCAGATGCTGGCCTAGAGGAAATCATGTAGGGAAGAGGAGAAAAAAAAATTATGATGGGGTTTTTTAAACTCATTAAGAAACATAGTACAGAGATCGGAAACCAAAAGGAACGAGAACGGCGCGAAAACGGAGCTTATATCAAGCCAGCAGCAGGGGCCGATCGACCGGACATAGTGCAGAGATCGGAAGCTAAAAGGAACGAGAACGACGCGAAAACGGAGCTTATATCAAGCCAGCAGCAGGTGCCGGTCGACCGTCTGGTCAACCGGTGAGCACAAACGTGCACAGGGTAGCTCAGTCGATTGACCGGTCGACCTAGCAAGAGAACGGTCGACCGCTCGGCCGACCGACTGGCATGAAGAACTCTAGGTCGACCGACCGACAGGTGTATCTGGGCGCAGATCTGTCTCTCCTTTCAGGATTCGGACTTCGTTTCCGAATTGAAGACGAATCCAGTTGGGGTTTCCTAAATTTCTAGGTCTCTTTGGCTATAAATAAAGGGGCAAAGCCCTCTTGAATTGTATACAAGGTACAAATTATATTGGTTGTTGAATCAATAATATATCTCTCCCCCTTGCCTCGAGGACGTAGGCAAATTGGCGAACCTCGTTAAATATTGTGTTTACTTTCTCTCTTATTTCTTATTCTTGTTATTCTTGGGGTACTTCTCTGCTGCATCTATTGAGTTCATCGCTGGTTGTTACACCGCGCATAATAAGTGGTATCAGAGCATCGCAGGTTCGTTGTAATCGTGTGTCGATTCCAAGAGCATTAGTTGTTGCTTGGTGGAGATCATGTGTCGATCTTGGAACAACGTTGGGACTGTTTTTGGGATCGTATGTCGATCTCAAAACAGCGTTTGCATTGCTCAAGGAATTAGATTCGATGGAGTGGATCGTTTTGGAAACTCTTCTAGGATTTCACTTTGAGGTAAAGATCCTATCTTTATCTAATTTTTTGATCTAACTCCGTTTGCTTTCGCATTGCTTTAAGGGAACCATTGAGAAGATGGCCGAAGATAGTACATCTACAGTGAAATTCATGAACCCACATCCTTTGAAGATTGATGTGGTGAAGTTCGATAGCAAGAACAACTTTGATATGTGGAGGCGTGAGGTGATTGATGCACTGACGGTATCAAACCTCGAGGACACTCTACGATCGGAGAAAAGGCGTGATTCCACTTCTGAAAAAGATTGGGACAAGATAAACCGAACAGCATGTGGTTTAATAATGTCTTGTCTGACACAAGACATCTAGTACCATGTGTTACATGAAACATCTGAAAGGTACTCGTGGGAGATCCTGAAGAAGAAGTATCTGACAAAGAGCATCAGTCGCGGCTGCAATTGAAGAGGAGGCTTTTCGCTTCCAGATGAGTAGAGGACTCTCTATTGATGAACATATGAACCACTACACCAAGTTTCTTACAGATCTAGTTAATGTGGTGTCAAGATTGATGAAGAGGATAAGACAGTGATTCTCTTGAATTCCCTTCCGGACAAAGAGTATGAAACCATTACTCTTACCTTGATCAATGGTAGACAAACACTTAACTATAATGAGGTGTCGGCTGCTCTTATAAACTATGAAGTAAGAAGGCAAAATAGATTGTCATCTCATGAGAGTACATCAGCAGAGGCGTTGGCGGTAAGAGGCAGAAGTTCCAATAGGAAGGGTAAAAGTAATCACGGGAGATCGAAGTCAAGGCCAGATTTCAGAGATCTGAAGAAGAATCAGTGCGCCTTCTGCAAAGACTTAGGGCACTGAAAAGTTGATTGTTCAAAAGCCAAAAGGTAAGAAGAAGAGTCAAAGACTGAGGCAAACCTTGCACGAGTGGTCAGTACTCACGCCAGTACTTCACAGGCAGGTGAATCAGACTCAGACTTATCGATATTCTCTTTCTCTGTTACTACTCCTATTATTGGTTACTCAGAAGATTCTGAGTGGATGTTAAATATTGGAGCTACCTATCATATGTGCCGAATAGAGATTGGTTTTCTAACTTCGAGAAGTTAGAAAGATGTTCTGTTATCATGGGTGATGATCACTCATGTAACATGGAAGCTATAGGGACAGTCCAGATCAATATGTTCGATGGGATGATACAGAATTAAAGGAAGTGAGGTATGTACCTCAACTCAAGAGGAATCTTATCTCAGTTGGTGCTTTAAAAACATTTGGTCTTGAGGTATCAATAAAGGATGGAATTTTCAAGATGACCAAAGGCTCAATAGTGGTTATGAAGGGCGTTCGTCAGAATAATCTCTACTACTTGAAGGGTAGTACTGTTACAGGATAGGTGGCGACTTCTACTGATACATATGATGACTCAACCAGGCTGTGGCATATGAGGCTCAGACACACAGGCGAAAAGTCTTTACAAGCTCTTGCAAAGTAAGGTTTATTGAAAGATGTCAGAACCTGCAAACTAGATTTCTGTGAACATTGTGTCATCGGAAAAAAAAACCAAGGTGATATTCGGCACAGCGACTCACTGCACCGAGGGGATTCTAAATTATGTTCACACTAATGTTTGGGAACCTTAAGAGAAAGATATTGTACGCTACCAAACCAGGTTGGTGGCGAAAGGCTACGCACAACGAGAAAGAATTGATTACAACGAGATATTCTCCCATGTTGTAAAGCACTCGCCAATTCGAATTTTGCTGGCGCTGGTAGTATGATATGAGTTGGACCTTGACCAGCTCGATGTGAAAACTGCCTTTCTCCATGGGGATCTTGATGAGGAGATATATAAGACTCAGCTGATGGGGCTCAAACTGCAGGCAAGGAGAATATGGTATGCAAGCTGAAGAAATCGTTGTATGGATTGAAGCAATCTCCCAGGCAGTGGTACAAGCATTTTGACAGCTTCATCAGAGAAAAAAAGTACACACACAGTTATTATGACCCATGTGTATATTACAACAAACTATCTGGAGGAGAGTACATCTATCTGCTGTTATATGTAGATGATATGCTTATCGCTTCTAAGAGCAGATCAACAATTGATAAATTGAATAAAGTCTTGTCTTTCGAGTTCGAGATGAAGGATCTTGGAGAAGCAAAGAAGGTGCTAGGCATGGAAATTGAACGAGATCGAAGGAGTGGCAAGGTGAGCTTGACTCCAAAGGGGTATTTGCAAAAGGTACTTCAGAAGTACAACATCGATGGTACTACAAAATCTGTAAGTACACCACTGGCTCCTCATTTTAAGTTAAAAGCCATTATGTCTCCAACTACTATTGAAGAATGTGAGTACATGACTCGCGTGTCGTATGCCAGCGCGTTGGTAGTTTGATGTATGCTATGGTGTGTACAAGACCAGATTTGTCAAAAGGTGTCTCAATGATCAGCAAATACATACATGATCTTGGAAAGGGTCATTGAGAGGCAGTAAAGTGAATTTTGCGGTACATTAAGGGTGCCATAGTCGTCGGATTGGTATTCGAGAAGGATTCCACGGGTAAGTAGGAGTGTATCGGATATGTTGACTCCGACTATGTAGGAGACCTTGACAAATGCCAGTTTACAACATGATATGTCTTTACATTGTCCCAGGCACCGGTGAGTTGGCGCTCTATTCTACAGCCTACCGTTGTATTGTTTACTATAGAGGTCGAGTACATTGCTATGACAGAGGCTATGAAGGAGGCAATATGGCTTCTCAAGGATTGTTCGATGACTTGAGGATTGAATAGGATCTGTTGAAAATCAATTGTGATAGCATAAGTGCAATCTATTTGGCGAAGAACCAGGTGTATCATGCAAGAACGAAGCATATAGACGTCAGGTTCCACTTTGCTCGGGAGATTCTTGATGAAGGTGATATTGAGTTACTGAAGATTCACACAAAGGAGAATCCTGCAGATATGTTTATCAAGGTGGTGTCGGGAGTAAAATTTACACATTGTAAAGAATTGCTCCATGTCCTTCCAGTTGCTTGAGCTCGGTCGAGCTCGTTTGGATGAACTACGGATGGCTTGATCCCTTGAGCAAGGTACGCATGCAGCCACACTGGTGCAACCACTTTCGAGTTGACAGGTACTATGATGAGTTCGGCTCAGATTTGAGAAATCTTCACCGAGGTGGAGAATTATAGGGAGAGAGGAGATAAAAAGTTATGATGGAGTTTTTTTAAACTCATTAAGAAATATAGTGTAAGGATCAGAAGCCAAAAGAAGCGAGAAGAGAGCTTATATCAAGCCAGCAGCAGGACCGGTCGACCGGTGTGCACAAATGTGCACAGGGTAGCTGGTCGGCCGTAGCAGGAGAACGGTGACCGCTCGATCGACCGACTGGCATGAAGAACTCCCGGTCGACCACCCGATCGACCGCCCAGTCGACCACCCAATCGACCGCCCGGTCGACCGACAGGCGTATCTGGGCGCAGATATGTCTCTCCTTTCAGGATTCAGACTTCGTTTCAGAATTGAAGACGAATCCAATTGGTTTTTCCTAAATTCCTGGGTCGCTTTAGCTATAAATAAAGGGGCAGAGCTCTCTTGAATTGTATGCAAGGCACAAGTCGTATTGGTTCTTGAATCAATAATATTTCTCTCCCTTGTCCCGAGAACGTAGGTAAATTGCTGAACCTTGTTAAACATTGCGTTTGCTTTCTCTCTTGTTTCTTATTCTTATTATTCTTGGGGTACTTCTCTGCTGTACCTATTAGATTCCTCGCTGGTTGTTGCACCGCACGTAACAAATCAGCATGGTTTAATCGTTACAAATTTAATAAACGAAAAAAGGGTTGAAAGATGTGAAAAAAGAAAATACACTGACCTTGCAAAATAGTATAATATGTACTTAATATTTTAATCTTAAAATTAAGTCTTACTGTAATATAATAGTAAAATATTTTTGGCAGTGGCAAGAGATCTGTACTTCAAAATTCGCTTGTATTAAGCTTCGGCAAATATTTTAAAAAAAATAAAAAATAATTCTAAAATACACCAACAAGTGATTTTGGTTGTTTATTTGACTTGTCCGTTGAAACAATGGAGATCTTTTTATGGTCACGCTCGTAAAATGATTAATGGTTAGGGTTATTTGTGGTCCTGCTCCTGGCCACGCTTTCCCATGCCGAAAAACAGAAGCCATGAATTTTCTGCCGAGTTTTTTTTTTTTTTTTTTTCAGATAATTTGTGATAATTTGCACAATCAAGCTTGGTCTGATCAAACGGACCGGACCGGACCAAAAAAATCTCCCAAATCAAAAAATATCTATGGTCCTCAGCCGTAAATAATCGCAAACCCCAGTGGCATTTCCTCCGCCAAAACCCCGCATTTCCAATCTCTATAAATGCCACCCCTCGCTCCCTTCCACTATCTCGTCCCTCTTCAAAAGCCTCATCTTTCTTCTCTCAGCGAAGCAATAAAAAAAATGGCGGCCGCCTCTCTGCTCGCCTCCAACCTTATCTCCTCAAACCCTAAAGCCCTAAACCTTTCCTCCCCTTCCTCTCTCCTCTTCTCTAAACCCCTCGGCCACTTGTCCTTCTCCTGTATCTCATCTTCCCCATTCGCCCCTGTGAGTCTGAGGAAGGGGAGGGGCTCTGTGCTGGGATTTGTGGGGAGGGTCGCCGCTGTCTCGTCGGAGTTCGAGCAGAATGAGGAGGAGGAGGTCTTGAGGGGGATGACGCCAGATTCTCGCCGGACTTGAAGTTGTTCGTCGGGAACTTGCCGTTCTCGGTGGATAGCTCTGACCTCGCTGGGCTTTTTGATAATGCGGGGACTGTTTGTTGGATTTTTTGTATTAAAATAAAAAGAAAAAGCTTTCATTTCAGATTTTGTTTTACTAAGTCAACTTTGACCAAGTCTTAGAATCTAAATCGGTTGAGAAAATATCTCAACTGCTTGGATTTTCTGTTGGAGCGGTTACAACAACCTGGGTTCTAAGTCTATAAATAGACCCTCACTCCAATAGCTTGAGACACAACTCATTTCTCTTTTTCTCATCTTAAAAGAAAACCTGAAGACTACTCTTTGGGAGAATGGCTTCAGTGTTTAAAAGAATTTTCATCTTTATTTTATGGGCAACTTCTTCATTTGAGCAGAGGCTCTGCCCACCGTCCTGGGCTGAGTGCTGGTGAATCCGGGGGATCCTTTACCGCTAGGGGACAAGGCCGATTCAACGTCTGGACAAGGAGACGGGCTTTTGATCCTTTAGGGCAGCGACGTCGCGACTGCATTCCCCAGGCCAGGTTCTTTGTTTTATTTAATTATGATTGTTGTTTTATCTTAATTTAATTTTTTAAAGATATTGCATGCTTTAGAAAATAGTATATAAAATACCCAACAATCTAAAGGATCAAAATTATTTTATATATACCGTTTTTTTAATCTAGTTTCTTTCATGCAAATAAATTGAGTTCCAGGTATGACCGTCTATCTTGGTTTGGTTTTGTTAGAACTTAGAAGATTATATCTCAGATTTCCATTCAGTTGATCATTAAGTGTTCTGTAATGAGTTTATTCAGGGAATGGTTAAATCAACTGAAACCATATCACAACCAGTTAGATAATATAGACATAGAGATCATTCCTGGAATATTTTCAGAGGCCAGTCAATAAAAATTATGTGGCTCTGTAGTATTTGGTTGACTCTAGATCCCAGCGGATATGATTCATATGAACGTAATAAAATGGGTAGCTTGTCAAAAGTGATTAGGGCAGTAGCTTAATATGTTGAAGAATGAAGGTTTACTGAAAACTTCTAAACTCCAAACATGATAGGTTTTCTTAATAAGCCACTTGTTGAAGTAGAAAAATAAATCAATCTTTCCTGGAAGAGCTTTATTGATGGTCTAGGAGTTCAGGATTCTTCTAATATAAGACTTGCAATTGTATCTGAAGGGACTCAATTTAATGTAGCATCTAGTTTCAAGCATGGAGAAGTTGTTCCCCAATCTTGTGTTACATGCACAGTTCCCTTCATACTTCAGAGGCCAAGCAATTTTGCACTAAACGTAATTTATCCCTTTATGTCTTGGGCTTTTTGCATGCTGAAACTCACAAGTCACAATATGCGATGGAACTTGCTGAAATTCTTCAGATATATCACTTATAATGTTAAACCAGAGTGCCATGTTTTTGAAGCTCCTGCTTCATGGTCTGTTCTGTTGGTCAACACCCTTTGCTGTCTTCACTTAGAACCATTCTAGATTTGATATTCTCTTGGTCAAAGTTTTGGTTGATACCGCTATAACATTATTATCATGATACTTTTTTTTACATTTAGTGTTAAAGTAATTTTCCTTGCTAGAGTTGTGGTATTTATGCTTCAGCACTTGCTTGAAAGGTCCAATTTTCTTGTGTCATGCTCCTAATAAACATAAGTAGTGATGATAACTTTTTGAATCTTGTGATTAATTATAGTGAATACACAATAATGTTTTTCAGATCAATCCATTCGAAGGAATATTCATCTGATTATGCGTCTTGTAATTGTTTGTGTTTCTTTAAATCCTCACATACTGATAGTGCTAGCATTTTTCTGCTAAATGGTGAACTCTTGAGCAAAGTTGTTTCCCCCCATCTGTTACTATCTGATTTTTAGTTTTGTTTTGGCATCTAGTGCATGCTAATCAACTTTGTGTATGTTACTCTTGTTTAAATCATTAAATGTAGTTTATAGTGTAGCCTCTGCATCTTTCCTTTGTCTGTGTAACATATTTCTATAATGAAAATAAACATGTAACAGCCATATTATTGTGTTCATGCTACCCTTTGACTGTCCTTGTTTTGCTTGTATGTCATTTGATTCAAGTATCATCACCTATAGCTTACAATAATTCGAATCACTTCAACAGTAAGCATATGCTTCATTTGCAAGGGAAGAGAAAACCAGATGTTTGCGGCACATTAGCAGGAACTACTGTGTTAATTGTGCTGCAGACTGTAGGAGATGCCAGTTGGGATGTTAAGGGTTGGATTATGTTAGGGCTGGTTTGACAATAGTACAAGTAAATAGTGCACAAAAACACAAATTACAAAGGAGGATCAAATATGGCAGGAAATTACAGATGTGCTGAGTGTAAGCCTGTTGGATCTCTATTGTTGCGTGCATGTATGGCACCTAATGGAATAGGAAAATCAATGAATTTGTTTCCAAGTCATATGTATGTGGACTATTTTTTGTTAGATTGCCGTTCCATGGTTATGCTAACTAACTGGTAATGCTGCATTCATTTTCTTCTAATTTAATGGTGGTATCTGGTTAGAATTTTGATTTTACAAAAGTTTGCTCTATGGATATCTTTCACTTGTGTTAGGGAAAAAAAAAAAAACGTTCTGTTATTTATTCTCCCTTTAGTTTTAAAGGAGCCAAAATGCATTGTAATCTTATTATGATAAAAATTTGTTCTTTTTGAAACTAAGGTTATAAGAAAAAACTTTATAACTACCTTATAGTTTCAAATTGAGATTCAAATTGGGGGAGACTCTGACAATTATCTAAAGACTTTATAGGTCTAATAAAAGATGTCAAGAGTCATAATAATGTGGTCATGAAGGGTTAAATCTCTGACTGCCACAACTTGAAAATAAAGGCTGTTAAGCCAATTGTTTGACCCTAGAAAACATAAAGTCATTCTGACTAAGGGTCTTTCTAGGAGTATAATCCTAGTTTCATCGAGGGAGATGGGGTTAAGCCCATAGTAGAGTTCACAGACAGCGGGAACCCAACCTACTTGATTGGGAGCTGGTTCCATGAAAGAGGTTCAATGTGGTAGTAACAAGCTGGACTGGTGAAACTCGTGTGGAGCATCAACCCGGATATATTTATATCCTATATGTAGCGTTGTAACTACTACCCCTTCTCTATGGTGAGATGCTCTTATGATACAGCTAGGTAAGGATGAGTTTAACTCTTAATAAGTCCAACGCATGTAGTGTGGAGGGTATACTATCCAGCTGTAGTACCCTTGGAGGACTTACCTACGTGAGAGGAACCGTGATGGCCGCGGTTGGGGGGGCAGGGCTGACCCTAGAAACTCTCATGAGTCGGTTATTGTGAGCATGGCCTTTAACGCTCAACCCGCTCGCTCAATAAATGAAGACTTACTGTGTGTGTCTTTTATCAATATCTGGTTAAAGAGACCTAATTCAAGGCGTAGTCCATTATGTCTCTCAGGTGGCGATAAAATTCACTAAGGGTAGATTCAAGGCCGTAAGCTATCGACCCCGAATTCACAGTATGATGTTGCCCAAATTTTATTCGTGTTTTATGATTTGATTGTTATTTATTTGTTTTATTATGTCTTCCCTGAAACTCAAGCTTTTTGGGGGGGACTGTTGGATTTTTTGTATTAAAATAAAAAGAAAAAGCTTTCATTTCAGATTTTGTTTTACTAAGTCAACTTTGACCAAGTCTTAGAATCTAAATCGGTTGAGAAAATATCTCAACTGCTTGGATTTTCTGTTGGAGCGGTTACAACAACCTGGGTTCTAAGTCTATAAATAGACCCTCACTCCAATAGCTTGAGACACAACTCATTTCTCTTTTTCTCATCTTAAAAGAAAACCTGAAGACTACTCTTTGGGAGAATGGCTTCAGTGTTTAAAAGAATTTTCATCTTTATTTTATGGGCAACTTCTTCATTTGAGCAGAGGCTCTGCCCACCGTCCTGGGCTGAGTGCTGGTGAATCCGGGGGATCCTTTACCGCTAGGGGACAAGGCCGATTCAACGTCTGGACAAGGAGACGGGCTTTTGATCCTTTAGGGCAGCGACGTCGCGACTGCATTCCCCAGGCCAGGTTCTTTGTTTTATTTAATTATGATTGTTGTTTTATCTTAATTTAATTTTTTAAAGATATTGCATGCTTTAGAAAATAGTATATAAAATACCCAACACTGTTGAGATGGTCGAGGTATAAATTTTTGTTGCCTTGGTTAAAATTTTGGTGTTTTGATAGGGTTTTGGGTAAATGGGGAATTGGGATTTTGTTTGAATTGAAAAAAGGTTGCATCTTGATTACGATTTATGTGGTTTTTGATGTTGGCGTTTTTTTTAAAAAAAAAAAACTTAGAAGTTAGCTTTTGGCTTAATTCTTGTGAAGAGGGTAGAATTGGATGTGAGTTGTTTTATATGGGTCGTTTCTGTGATAAATAGTTATTTAGTCCTGATTGTAGTGTCTATGTAGCTATAGACTTAGTGTTAAATGCATGACCGATGAAATGACTGTAAATTTGGTAAATTCTTGTTAGATGTCCTCTGTCGGTGACCAGGAGCATATGATGTTGGTTTATATTTTATGTTGGAAAATTGAGAAATAATTCTTTGCAAAATGTTTCATTTTGAAAAATACAGGAGGTGTGAGACTTGTTTAAAATGAGGGCCGAGGTGTGAGACTTGTTTAAAATGAGGGCCTATCTGAAGAACAGATGCTCAAGTCTGTTGGTTAAAATGAGCTGTGAAGGCCTATCTGAAGAAAATGAGCTGTGAAGGCCTATCTGAAGAACAGATGCTCAAGTCTGTGTAGAAGGGTAGTGAAGGAGGTGGAACACCTAAGAAATACGTACTGAAAGTGTATAAAAGAATGTTAAATACCTGTTATTAGAACTTCACCAATTTAAATGTAGAATTAGGAATTTAATAGCCAATCTGTGCAGTCAGAACATGTATAAGACCAAATATCTTGATTTTTAAAGTCTGACATACACTTTGCTATCATTGACTTGTGCATGAATTAGTTTATAGGATCACATAGCTCATGTGTTATGTCTATATGTAACTCATACATTTAAAAGCATATGTTTTTGGTTTTGTTGAATTAGAAGATTGATGGATAATGGGAAACATGTTTCTGCATTATTTTAACTTCCTCTTATCGGCATATTGCTGTTAATTGACAGTCCTTTGGAAGTTACTTGTTGCAAAGACTTACATATATATAAATATATATAGAGATAGACTTGTGTCCTTTCAAAAGGATTTGAGCCTGAATCCTTCCCACTCAAATTCAACCCTCCGACATTTGAATACAATATCCGCTTCATTGAAGTTGATTTATATTATTTCAAGTATCTATAAACCAAAAATTAAATGTTTTGAATACTTTTTGCGCATGCATCAAGTAGGAAAAAAACGAATGGCCTAAATAGTGAGTTGATTAGATAACGGTGTAGAACATTTGAAACCTAACAAAAATTGGTTTGTATGGGTTTTTAAATGTTTAGATCATGATCAAATGGCCGGATCGAGAATTTGTATGTCTAAAGACATAGATTTAACCAGCTTACTACTTTCGGCCGTCCATTTTGTGCCAATTGATGGATGAGCGAAAAGTATTCAGAATATTTAATTTTTGATTTTTAGTTTATAGATACTTGAAATAATATAGATCAATTTCAATGGAGTGGATCTTGTATTCGAATGTCGGAGGGTTATATTTGAGTTGGAAGGATTTGGGCTCGAATCCTTTTGCAAGGACACAAGTCTATCTCAATATGAGAATATACACACACAGAGAAATATGTATATCAGCCGACAGCCACTAATAAGGACAACCAGTCTATTGGAGCAACTGAAATTACTAAATGCCCCTGAGGTAAAAGATTGTGGATATGTATATTTCATTATTTTTTTATATTTCTGACCTTAGTTAATATTGTCACAGTTATCTTTTTAACTGCGACCAACTGAATATGAATCAGGTCTCTTCAAGTGCAACTTTATGAAATAAGGAAACAATTTTAAATACTTCTTTATTAGTTTTTTTATAGGCGGATATTAAGATTTTCAGGAATGCGATTAAGCTCTTAGTGGTCAATAAAATAATTTCTCAGTAGTTTTAAAAGTGACATTGATGCAGTCTACAATTATATATAGGTCTGTGTCATGTGGAACTCATAAACATGTCAATTTTTTGTGCTTAATTTATATATAAACAAATTAATTTTTTGCAGAAATTTATGATATGATCTGTAAGGATTTTACTGATTGCGAACATAATCGCATTTTACTTATTCGCATGCCACATATAAACGATCAAAATTATTTTTACATATTGCATACGAATAAGGATTGTGACTATGGTCGCAGTGCTTAACGACAACATATTTTGGATGATTTTTTTGTTAGGTTAAATGTAATAACGGTGAATAAGGACTGCGATTATAGTCGCAGTTTACTTATGATTTTATATATTTATTTTTCACTGTGGTTGTTTGTCTCTTTTTCACGCATGAGAAGAACTTTGTATTTGTATTACACACTGCTGTCGTAGTCACATTTTTTAATTTGTGATATATAATGAAATATACTGATTTGAGAGGATTGCGATCATGATCGCATTATCATCTGTTTATATAGTTAACTTTAGACTACGACTATGGTCGTTGTTTTTAACTTGATTGAATGCACAAAGATCAAACTATTTTTGTCAGAACGGCGACCGTGATCGCAGTTTCATGTATAAATATAGTTAATTATATATTGTGACCATAATCGCAGTTCTGAATACTGCGACCATGGTCGCAGTTGAGATGCAAAAATAATAACTATATATTTAGATTCGCAATTCTATTAGCTGAGAGTAATTATTATTTGCGTACTGCGACCATGGTCGCAGTTGAGATGCAAAAACAATAACTATATATTTAGATTCGCAGTTCTATTAGCTAAGAGTAATTATTATCTGAGTAACGTGACTATGGTCGCAGATAATAACTATATTTTTTGGATTTACAGAGTGCGACCATATTTGACTAGTAAAAGACTTATATTTTTTTAGTAAATTATTATATTTCTTATTGTATGATAACAATTTTTGCGTACAATATATGAGGTCCGCAATAATTGTAGCAGTATTAAGAAAATTACTCAAAAGTCTTGTGATTACTGGGATGCATGAAAGAAAAATGCTTTACGTTTATTTAAAAAATATGGAAGATCATTTTTTTAGATAGAAGTATATTTTATTTAAAACATAATATGGTCAGAAAGAGACCTTACAAAAAAATAGCATTAAAAACTTTTAAAAGAAGACAAAAATTTGGTGAATATCAGAAGAGCAGAAAATCCTAGTCCTCGTCGTCATCACCATCATAAGCAAATTCGTCATCTTCATTCTCCTCGTCTTCCTGTTCATTATTTTTTTCCTCATCTTCTCCCTTGTCGACCAGCTCGCTATCCTCTTCGCTTTCTTTCTCTATTTGAGGGTACTTTGGTTCGTTGATAAACTCCCATATGGATCGTCTGTATCAAGCTTTTCTTCTGATCGGTGTCGAGATGAACCTGCAGAGAATGTGCTGAAAGAAAGCGCGTCTTTAACATCAGAGTACATGTTTTCATCAAGCGTGTCTTTATAAAGTGGCAAAGGAATAAGTTCCTCCTCATTAGGCCTCATGAAAACTTTATCCTCATGAAGAGGAGGATCATATACGTTATTTGATGTAGTGAGATAGTCAAAAGGAGTGAAGCTCATGCTGCTATCAGATTCATTAGAATCCCCTGTAGAAAGAGGACTAGTGAGAGAATGATTGAATTTGAAATCTGAGTCTTCAGAGGAAGAAGATGGGGAAGACATGATTCAACAATGAATTGTTTCAGGAAGGTTGAACATAAAATTGAAAAAGAGAGCACAAATATCTTTTTTAGATATGAGATAATATATTAGTTACAAGCACAATAAAAAGACTATACTGTGAAACGACGTGAATAGTAATAATAAGTGTTATAAGTGACGGTTTAGTTTTCGAAGAAGTAATAAAAAGAAATTAAATATTTATTTGAAGCAGTTCTAGCGTGAGAATCTAAAGAGTTTTTTTTTCAGAGGTTTATTATGTGAACTACAAATTAGCTTTTTATAAAATATTTTTCCTATATATTTAGATTTCGTATGGTGCACATCTTTCCTTTATCAAGTTAATTTTAATGCACCTCTTTTTTCGAGACTGTTGCTGCATCACTGTAGATATGCTATTAATTACTTCAATTAGATTAGAGTAATTAATATATTATTTTATAAGATGTGATATATGTGGGCTACTCTCACGATCGCATGGCTAATCTATTTTGTTAAGTCTGATTGTTGCTAGGTCCGCGACTTTTGTTGCATTTTATGAATGATTAAAATTCTGTTACATATGGTATGTGAATAAAGACAATGACTGTGGTGTGTGCTGAACGATAGCATATTTTCGTCTATTATTTTTATGTGAATAAAGAATACGATTAGGGTCGCAGTCGTGATATAAGATTGGAAATTATATTATATTAAGTCTGCGACCATAATCGTAGTGCTAAAAGGTCTGCAGTTTATGGTCGCACTCGCGATATAAGATTTGAAGTTTTGTTATGCCATGAGTACGACCATTGTCGCTATGCCAATATATTTTTTTTTATATTTTCAATTTATGTGTACTGCGACCTTGATCCTATTTATAATGTACATTGAGAATAAAATTTTTTTAGTATCAAGACCGACCATAGCCGCAGTTCATTAAAAATTATATGAAATATTATCCAATCAATCTGCAAATATTGTGGTAGTTACGAGAATACCTGATTTATAAAATATCTGTAAAATAAACCATTAACCATTGTATTTCGTTATTTTTTTTAAACTGGACATGTGATACAAAAAAATATATATACAGCTTCCACATCAAATTTCATTTTTCTATTCATTTCAGTTTTTTTTAATTAAATCTGTATGAATTGAAAATAACGCAAAATTAAACAATAAAAAATTATATATTACAAACAATTTTATAAGTTTTACGCATGTTTTTTACTTTTTACTGCTGCTGTTTTTTTCACATCATCTTGATCCAATCTTTTTTTTCCTTTATATTTTCAGTGTAGGAGAATTAAGAAATTTATGACTGCAGATAAATTCAATGAAAATTTCTGTGTAAATTACTAATATTTTAGGTAAATTTTTGTTATGGATGAATTTTTTCTAGTGTAAAAGTAAAAATGGGGGTATTTTGGTCAACTTGATTGACGATTCTTAGGTGGGTTTTTTTTGGTTTTTTTTAGCGCTTAAACTCCACCACCACTGGTATGTGGCATAGATTCGGCCACGCCACCGCCAGTTAAGGTACAGATATCCTATATATATATATATATATATTATATATATATATATATATATATATATATATAGAGAGAGAGAGAGAGAGAGAGAGAGAGAGAGAGAGAGAGAGACTTGGTACATGCGGAATATATGAATGAATATGTGTATATGTGGCTATAACGTTTCCAGGAATGACAATTGATACTACTAGATGCAGAAATGATTTGTTAGTTTTTTTTGAACTGGGCCCTTTTTGGTGAATTAATTTGGATTTTTTTTTGCAGGTTATTTATGACAAACTAACTGGAAAAAGTCGAGGCTTTGGGTTTGTGACAATGTCTTCTGTTGAGGAGGTTGAGGCAGCTGCCCAGCAGTTTAATGGCTATGTGAGTATCTCCACAGATATAGAACTGTCATGCTTTTATTGTGATAAATATATGGAGTTCATTCTTGCTTAATGTTCCTCATTCTATACATATAGCAGTCATAAATAGTGGGATTCTTGTCTATATAGCACGATATGACATTTTCCATGAGATATCTGGGTTATGTGTAGTTATGCCTTCCTGTTTGTCTGAATCTTATTGGTTGCCGTCAAGATTCATAGACTGGTCTAGCTACACCAGAGAAATAATAAAGTCTTTATATAATACATTGGTGGTCTGTCCCTCCATGGCCAAGACTTTTGCTAAAGTAGCTGTGGACCAACTAGATCTGTTGGATGAGTGCTCATTTATATTCATTTTGCTAAACTTCTATTTCTTCTGGGAAAAAAATGTTTTTTAAGAGACAAATAGTCTTCTCGATACCTGAAATTTGATCAGCATAAACTCTAGCAGAGTGATACATAATATATTTCATTAATATATCATATGTTTTTACTAGTAGTCTTGTGCTGAATGGTCATGAGACTGACAATGCACTGATTGTTTGTTGGTGGTTGTAACCTGGTCAGTCTGTGCGCTTGTTAGCACCATGACAGATAAGAATTGGAGTTGAAGTCCATTTAATGATCTATGATGAATAGTTATCTAATATTTCTTGTTTCTCATGCCTGGTTGGCTAGCTATTTTATCTATAACCAGCTGCAACGAAATGCAGGTTGACCTGTTTTTTAAAATAATTATCATTGACAATCAACAGGAATTTAAAGGCAGAACATTGAGGGTGAATTCAGGACCACCTCCTCCACGAGAGGAGCGCCAACCAAGGGGTTTCCGAAGTGGTGGTGGTGGTGGCAGTTTTGATTCTGGCAGCAGGCTCTATGTTGGTAATCTTTCATGGGGCGTTGACAATTCAGCTCTTGAGAGCCTCTTCAGTGAACAGGGAAAGTCACAGATGCCAAGGTGGTGTGTGATAGGGAAACTGGCAGATCAAGGGGCTTTGGCTTTGTTACTTACAGCACTGCTGAGGAGGCCAACAATGCTATTTCATCATTTGATGGCTCTGTAAGTCTCTTGCCCTCCCCCCTCTCGTGCTTTTCCCATCACGATATAATGTTACTGATCAGTTTCTATAATATCTGGCCTCTTCCCCATCTTCCTTTCAATATTTACTCCATGTAGGGATGCCATCTTTTGTGCTATCTTTCAGTACTGAATCTTTTAGTTATTTCAGTTAAATTCATAATTATGAAAGGCCAACTTATTGCATAGCGCATGCAAATTGTTGTATAATAATGCCAGGACTTGGCATAATATAGACTTGCCCTTGTTTTGCAGGACTTGGATGGCAGAACTATCCGAGTCACAGAGGCACAAGCAAGGCCACCAAGACGTGAGTTCTGATCGTGATTCTTCTCGAATGCTTTGTCAACTGAAGAGTGTTTTTGGCACTGGGCACGAGTCGACTTCTGGTGAATTGTGTATCCACGATAGCGGATTATGGACAGTTGGTTTTTGGCTGTAGCAGCGTGTTTCGCTGGATGTGGTTGGGGAATTCTTTATTTTTGTATTGGGTCTAGCAGACATCTTGAATACTTGTCATAGGTTTCATATGTTAAATTTTCTCTAGCATTTTTATCTTGTTCTCCATAGCTTGGCAGGTTAAGTTCTTTCGGCAATGTTTACAAGCTGGAAATTGCCATGATATGGTCAGCTTGTTGTCTAAGTGCATGGTTTTATCTCTATAATCTCAAGAAGCTTGTGTTTGTATTTCATTGATTTGAAATATGTAACTTGTAGTAGTTGCAGATTTTATGCTTCTGAAGATTGACATCTCAAATTATTGATGCTTTCAAGTTCAATTTAGTAACTGACGAACCATTAGTAGAGATAAATATCCTATAGAGAAATGAGGGGGGTCACCCACTTAATGGGAAAAGTATGTGAATATTTCATTGTGAATTGAGGTGTCATTTTGTGAAACTCGATCGCGTCTTCGTAGAATTCGATGAACTCCAGCTCCAACTCATGGAAAGTATTCACGAGTCACGACGGCTCCTGCTGCCGAGGACTCTGCTTCCATTGCCCTGTTGCGGAGATCCGTCTGCTCAGGCCCGGGAAACCAGCCTGGAGAATGGGCTTTGGTGATGTTAGAATATAAAAATATTACCTTTAATATTTATTATAATTTTGAGAGTTTTGGTGCATTCGCAAGAGATTTTTGAAAATTATGTAGCTTGGGATGGACCTAAAGGTCGAGGGGTTCTGCCTCCAAGCAAGGGACTAGTACGAAGTGAGGCTTTATTATGATGTCTATTCGCTCGGACATTGCTAAGAAAGTGCTGCCTTAGTGTTGTGAAGCGCATGAGAGGAACAAAGGTGAGTGAATTTAAGGGAGGTTTAGCTCATTAACGAGTGTGAAAGGGACTTGATTAATTCTATTCATGATGACATGTATTGTATTTTGACTGGGGTCTATTATAATTGTTTGAATATTTTCTTCACCTGGTTCCAAGCAGATGTGATCACCCAGTCAATGACATGGTGGGCCATATTTTTTCACAGCAAACTAGAAAGAGAAAAAATAAGTCTTTTTAACACCCGTCAAATTTTAGTTTCTTTATGTCCATTCTTGTGACGCATGGGAGTTGTTTGGCACGTGGAGTTGGTAAGAGTTGGGCCTCAACCTTCAACTCGTGCTAACTCTTTTAAACACTTGAATTACTCAAGAGTTGAGTTTTTTCAAATGCAAATTGAGAGAGAGAGAGAGAGAGAGAGAGAAAGATAGAAATGGAGTTTTTTTTTTTTTTTTTTACTTTAACCGCTACTTTTTTTAGGCTAAGGCTAATTCTTACACCAATTCTTGGTTAGTGTAAGAATTAGTGACTTACTCTATTTGAGACTTACATCTAACTCTTACATTCCAACTCTAGCAACCAAAGAGCGATACAGAGTTTTGTTCTCGCAATCTAAATGAACATGAAGGTATAATTGCTGGACAAATTACTTTATGATGACATAGAAACTGCAATGGCACAACAATGACGAGAGACCTTAATCGATTTTAAGCAATTTATATATACATTTTTGATATGCTAAGTCTTTTGTTTTGGTTTGTTCAGTTGGAGCTTGTCTAGGACTCTAGATTCTAGAAGACAAATTCTCTGCCCCTAATAGCTCACTACATTGCAGTCGACGACAACAACCTTGGCTGTCTTTGCCTCCGCTTTTCCTTTCCTTTTTCCTCCTCTTTCATCTTCTTCTCTTTCTCTTTTTCCTCCTCTGTTCTCTCTCTCTCCACGACCGCGGCCCGCTGCTATCGGTCTTTGTCGACGACGGCAGCCAGCAACCATGGTCGCGATCACCTCCTCTCTTTTCTCCTCTTTCATCTCCTCTCCTTTCTTCTTCTTCTTCTTCTTCTCCCCTCCTCTTTGTTCCTTCCTCTACAAACAAACCACCACACAGGCGCCACCATCAGCATGGCCGCCAGTGGTCAGTTCTCGCCAACTGCTCCCTCTCTTCGCCCACCTACTGGTGGTCACTACCTCCAACATTTGCCACACCCGCTCGCTCGAACCCCATTGCTCTTCCTCATCATCATCGCCCTCACATTCCTCAACTATCACGGGCTCCACATCATCGGTCTCATCATCGTCGCCCTCACTGCTTCTTTTCTCCTCATTCCTCGTCATGTCCCTGCTCGCCCTGCCCAAGATCAGGCCGATGAGATGGCTCCACATCAATTTCAAGAAGGTGAACTATAGGGGGTACTTCAATTCGATGTTTTGAAAATTAGATTACTGGGACAAGGTCAGTACGGTGGTGGAGGAGGTGGAGGACGCCGGCTCCCGAGGGCGATATTTGGGGCGGTGATGATGGTGATGGGGTCGTATCTTGTCGCCATGGAGGTATGGAGAAGCGGGGAGTAGAGCGATGTGTATTTTGCAGTGGTCGAGATGGTGATTGGGGGGTCGTGGCTGAGGTGGTGGGTACAGTCGGATGCGACCATGTCAAATATGGGGTTGTTTTGAGGCTGAGATAAGCAGTGATTCGTTTTAGTTGCTTGGGATGAATTTCGGCAAAGATAAGATTTGGTGCATGAGAGTCAGGGGAGGGAGCTGCTGGTGTCGAGGAGGGGGAGGGGCTGTGGGGGAGTACCAAAGGTAAGGGTGCGAGAGTAGCCTCCGTAGGAGTAGAAGGAGGGATGGCAGTGGTTTGGGGTTTTTGAGGAGGCGGGCGTGGCTGAGGAAGGCGACGATGAGGTCAGCGAAGAGGGGTGGAGGGAGAGGGAGAGGGTAAGGGTTTGTAGGATGGAAGAGGAGAGAGAAGAAGATAGGGAGAAGAGGAGGTGGCATTGTCTTTGTGTGATGAGAAAGAGGGACGATGAAGGAGGTGATTTGGGCGCCGGTGAGGGCGTTGCAGAGGAGGGGAGGTGGTGGGCCAGAGAGAGGCAGTGAAGGTGAAGAAGTCGAGGAAGGAGTGGTAAGTTGATAGAATATTTTGTTAAAGTTAACGAAATATTTTTTTCATTTTGAAGGAAACTAACTAAAGAGACTAATCAGTATAACTAATGAGATTTGAGGGACTAAATAACAATTCAAAAGATTTGAGAGATTAATGTCAAAATATGAAAGGTTTGAGAGACTAATATTTTAAAGGCCCATAAAAGAAAAAAAATAGAAGAGCAGTATATTCAATGCAAAGGGACATCCTTTCGTTTATAAACAAGATGGTGCCAAATTAATCTTGCCTTGCCCCTCCCATATATAGCTCAAATATCATTTTTTTCCCCTAATTATTATTGTGAGTAAGCTCAAAGGACATAATGTCTTCAAAGTTTTGACATGAGAAACTGCTGTAATTTATTCCCTGTTATACGACAAAATCTTATTTTCTTTACTAAAACAGTGAAATTAAGCTAACTTGTTGTATTTGAAATGCTCCAAAATGTCTCTCACTTGGTCCTTAGATCTTATCTGCTGTAAATTTTCTCTGCGCAGGCTGTTATTTACAGCCTACATATTTTTAGTGCTGCTTCTGTTACTATTTCTTCAATCTGATGTCTTATTTCGCTCTTGTATCTTGGAGAGTAGCTTCAAATTCTCTCCTTGTGGAATCTGCTCATTACCAAAATATTGCGCAACCAGTGTGTATAAATTCTCTTTACAAGAAACGAACGTTTTTAGTAAGCTTTCTAATGAAGCCACAATTCTTCTTCTTCTTGTTTCTTTTATATTTGGTGGCATCTTATCTCTGAGACCTATTTAAAATCTGATTAAATGGTGTTTCTATACATTTCTGAGTAAGAATTCGTCTCTCAGTATTTCTGTTCTGTCTTCCCTATATTCGAATGACTAGTTACTTTGAGGCTGGGATTTAGTTTTAGGCATCAAATTTTGAAAATATTGTATAAACATATAATATGATGTAATCTAAATATTTCAGTCAATATAACATTTCAGTCAATATGCTGGTGGTGGCCATGCCACTGATGGTGGTCGCTGACAATAGGGGTAGTGGCGGTGGCACAATGTTCTTTGTTGCATACCAGCGATGCGAATCGAATAGGTATTTTCTAACTCAATCATATTCTTCAGGATGTCAAAGTTCAAACCTTATTTGTACCAGCTATTTAATCAAAGTCTTTCATTATGTGTTAGATCTAATTTTATTCCATACAAGATCTCACACATGCATAGCCTCTTTATCATGATCAAAGGGAAGGAAGATTTTAGGCCATACCTGATTCCATCATGAAAGGGATGCTGAAGGCTGCACGATCTCGAGAACGCCGAAGTTGAAGGAGAGAATTCGATTCTTCTCTCTAGCCATCAAGTTCTATTTCTTTATTCTTAGAGGAGATGAGAGGCCTCCAAGAGAGAGATTGTCATTCTGGTGGAGAGGAAACTCTACTATGATATATATATATATATCATCAAGGAAACTGATTTCAACTCATCATAGATTTAGGCTCTTGATTTATAACACGAGTTCCACACGTGTAGATGAGTTCCACATTTTAATTTAAATATACTCATGGCTAAGTGTAATTGAAAATGTGTCTAGACTCAAACTATTAGATTTGATCAATTCTTTACTGGGTCAAACAACATAGGTTAAGTGAGCGAGTGCAAATATTCAATTGACTTGATTAGGCCCAAATTAAATTAGACTTTAAAAGCCTAATAAGTCTAACAATCATCTCCCACTTGGGCCAAGAAGTCGTACTGAATAAATATTATGCATAACTTTATGACG
>JAVJIF010020064.1:0-121057 GCA_038442645.1 Agave tequilana | reverse complement strand
GGGGATTATTTGCTAACACTTATATTCAACCAAGAGAGCCAACGCGGCACCTCAACTCTTATCTAGAGGAATCTTAAGGAGTTAGTCCAGAGCCCTCCACGGGAATCCGGCTACACACTTGTGTTATACTTGGTATTTCGTTTAAGAAGTTTTAGTTTGCATAAATAGTTTTAATTCCGCATTAATTGTCCATTAGATTATCTAGTCACCTATTCAACCCCCCTCTAGGTGATTACAGATCCTTTATGGCATTGAAAACCTTGTTGATGGGGAGCCTGAGCAGAGGGAAGTGCTCTGTTGGCTTGAAGGTCTGGAGCGGACTCCGTGAAAGAATTGGGGCGCCTGTCTCTTATAAGTGGGTTCCCCCGAATGGGGTTCATGGCTCTAGTAATAACTTCATATTGCGGCTTGGACTTTTCCTCCTTTGTCGCCGCGTTTGGCAAAGTAGTTGGCGGAATTCTTCATCACTTCCTCCAACTAGATGTACATCTGAGCTCGGGATAGGAGCCCACTCAGCTGAGTGATGTCTTGCTTCAGTAAATGTGTATACAGTGGGTGAGAAACTTGCAGCCCACGAATGAATGCAAGTGCAGAGACGTCCTCACCGCGGTGCGAACTTTGGCTAGTTGGCTTTGAAAGTAACCGATGTAGGACTTAAGGTTGTCCCTCTGCCTCATTTTGACAGTGCTTGGTGGTCATTCTTCTTGGCCTCCCGATGAGAAGCGTACTAAGTGAAGAACGTTTCGGTTACCTCCTCGAAATTATGGAGAGAATGGGGCAACATAGAGTAGAAATAATCAGGATGCGCCTTTCAGCTGGACGAAAGGTTAGGCACAACAGCGGATCGTTGCGAGAGTGAATCACCATCTTATCCCGAAAGTGCCTGATGTATTGAACTGGGTCACTCATTCCGGAGTAGTAGTCAAAAGTTGGAGTTTTCAACTTCTTCAAGAATTCACACTCCAGGATCTCTTTGGAGAGGGGAGTCGAAGACTCTTGGAGTGGCTTGTTTCAATCCATTGTGGAGTTGCAATTTTATCCTCCTCGATATGTTTTTGGATCAACTTGTTGAGGGCTCAAATGTCAGGAGATTCTTCGATTTTTCTTCGAGTTTGGCGGTGATAAGCTTCTATTTGGAAACGAGGCTAATTGGTCTCGTTGTCAAAGTAGTCTTTGTGGAGGGGACATCGATCTGGTCCGCCTTAGGTTTGTAATGGGCACATCGGTCGGAGTGTCTTCGATTTCAGGCTCGCTTTCTGGTTGTGTTTGCTCCTAAGCTATCTAGAGGTGGCGATATGTGCTTGGAGATGGTCATTGAGCTGCTTTAGCACTTCCTGCTCATAGGCAGCTATCTCGCGATCGAGGGTCGTTTGCTCTCGGTCGCGATCTGATTGGGCTTACTCTTCCTTCATCTACTCTTTCATGTCGGCAAGCATCTGAAGGATCTATCCTTCGAGTAGCAGCATCAGTCGGACGCTAGCGGTTGCCCCCTAAGGTAAAGAGGAGTCAGTGTCCTCGATAGCATCATGTTTATCGACGACAGGTCGACCGTGCCGCTGGCGGTACTGTTAGTCTTGCTTTTTGACAAGACGTCGTTGTAGATAATGCTTTGCTTTCTCAGGGCCATTGGCACTGGAGAAGAGGTTTTTTAGAAGGTTTTGGTTAGATGGGAAGGAGATCTTGAGTATGAACGCAGTTCTCAATAAAAGCATCAGTTTATAGTGGATAAAAATCAGCTAATCATGGATCGAACCCACCATAAGCGATTTAAGGTGCTCTCTAGATGGTACCCGTCTGAGCATAGATGGAAATGACACATTTTAGGTTAGGAGTACCAGTGTGGTGCCAGCCTAAGACTCTCGAGCGTGAGAATCAATAGGTATAATGGATAAAAGACTGATATAGAGGAAATGTCGGTGCTGTGGATAATGAAATCACATAGAGGGGGGTGAATAGGTGATGGCTATACTAAGTGACAAATAATGCGGATTAAAAACATTCAACAATAAGCAACAATTATAAGAAGACTTGCAAGAAAATAGACAAGTAATAGAGCAAGTAAAGGAGAGAGAGAGAGAGTTTAGAGATAAGTGGACAATCACAAACACGAGGATATGTTTTCGAGGTTCGAGCCACTACTCTACGTCCCCGCCTTCAACAGATAAAGGATTTTCACTATTCTTGATCCCACCAGATCGTCAATACAAGTCTCACTAGAACTCCTCGGACACACTTGTCCTCTCTCACAGTGTCGCAACACAAACTAGGAGCTCACTAGCTCGCTTGAGGTCGATACCTCTACAACTTCTCAATATGAAGAAAAAGGTGATCAACACTTGACCACAAATAATGGCTCACTTGCACAACCTACAACCAAGATAAGGAGATGAAACTTTTGAGATTGTGTAGTGCACAAATCTAGAAGAGAGTAGAGGAAAGCTTCAAGCTAAAAGGATTGAAAATTTGGCTCAATGAAAGCTTTTTGCTAAAAGGCTAAACTTTTGAAAACTTTGAACTTTAACTTGTAAATCTTGTAAATCTTAGTTGTAGAACACTCCCTCTATTTATAGGGGATGAAAACTGGTTAACAAGGGCCAAGAGATTCATTGGGGGCAATCCCAACACAAAACAAATCAGAAAAATAGCTGTTGGAATCTGTCAGGAGGTTCTGACTGCTGTCGGTCGACCGGGTCGGTCGACCGCCAACAGTTAGATTTCTGACCATTGGGAAAGCGGTCGACCGGACCGGTCGATCGAAGTCCAAACAGAGTGAGTTCTCTCTGTCGGTCGACCGGTCTAGTCAACCGAGAAAAAACAGAGAGCACTGCTCTAGCTCTCGGTCGACCGATCGGTTGACCGAAGTGCACACATGCACAGTGGTGCATGTCGGTCGACCACCCGGTCGACCGAAAGTGCATTACAGCTCTGCTAGCGGTCGACCGTGCGGTCGACCGACTAGGCCAAAACTGATTTTTTGAAAGGCTTTTTGAAGATAGAAATTTTTTGATAAAAATTCTTTAAATGGGTATATATAAAATAGTGTTCTAGGGCTTATAAGGACCAGGGTGTGATCATAGATCAACACCAAAATGATTTGAACTTTATTTTGATAAAATCCTTTTTCTAAACAAAAATTGTTTTTCCAAAACGATTTTTCCAAACTTTGTTTTTCCGAAACTAGGTTAGAAATTTTGTAATAAAAATTTATTTGTAAGCATGAAGCAATATGAAATGTTTGTGTGACAATCCCAAAGTTATCAACCTCAATCATCTCGGTTTTGACAAAGTAGACTATAAATCCTAACTAAAAATGGAAAATACAAATCTTGTACAGTCTTCAATCTTGTTTGATCCCGAGCTCTTCTATTGTGCTGGGCTCTGAGATCCAAATCTTTGTGCTTCCAAATGTGTGAGTCTTGTGTTGGAGCCATCAACCAAACTATATTTTTACCTGAAACTCATTTAAACAAATTTATTAAACATAACTATATATGGTTTGTTATCATAAAAACTTCAGGCTAATGGCCTTTGGGCCAACAATCTCCCCCTTTTTAATGATGACAAAACATATAGAGTTATTATAAATATTTTGGGTGGAGACTTCAAGTGAAGTTCCCCCTTAACACATGCATATAAAATAATCTTATAAAGAGATACACATGCATAACACAAACATATATATAGGATATGAAAATGATACATATGCCAACCATCCATGCATACTAAATATACAAAAATAAGAAGTGTATGCATACATGGTTACCTCCATCCATCCAGAAATACCTCCATCCTCCAAAATAGATGATTGGGTTAATAATAGCATAACATAAGATACAACCAATCATGTATGCCACATGAAGATAAGAAACATAACTACCATAACATAGTAAAATAATTTTCATACAAATAGGAGGTTCATGCCAACCTCAAAACCATAAACACATGTCCACAAACAAAACATAACACCAAACCAAACACAAAATGTGTCAAAACACATGTAGAAAAACAACAACCAAAATAACACATAAATAACTAAATAACTCCCCAAATATCTCTCCCCTTTTTTGACATCATCAAAAGGGGTCACTGCTCATCAGAATCAGAATCCTGTGTAGTAGATGGTGGTGGTGGAGCAGAAGGAGTCCTGGCAGGAAATGGAGGGCGGTAGAAGGAAGTGGCCTAGCATGAGCAGATGGAAGAGGAACAACCAATTATACTTCTGATAAATGCCGCCGAGATATGTATCCAAATAGTGCATGGAGTCACAGATATAGCTGAGATCATGGTCCAAATGCTGCTCCATCTGCTGATAATGAGCGGACATTTCTGTGAAAAGCTGCTGGCGATGCGCAGTCATCTCAGCAGAAAGCTGCTCGTGGTGCTCCCGTGAAGCAATGTGGAGGCGGTCTGGGCAGACTCACTGTCAGGATAAACAAAATCATGTAAGTCAAGGTTATAGATGTCTTCCCCCTCACAGGAGAGGTGAAGGTGATGTGCAAATTCTTGAAGGGAGATGTCAATGTCTCTGCCCAATACTCTGGATCTTACATGGTTTGATTCAAAGATGAGATTTGAGTAAAAATATTGTACTAGGGAAGGATAAACAGGTTCCCTAATTGAGACAAAATATTCTAAGGAACTGGACCTCAAAATAGAAGCTAAATTTTAATGTTCAAAATCATTTAGCATAACAGATCTACCAGAGGTCACATTTTTAGTGGAAATAACGATGTGTCTATATGAAGCATTTTGTGAAACAAAAGGGTGGATTGAGATGAAGATTGAGTGGTTTTTCCCTTTCTTAGATCTAGTTTTTGGACATGGTTGAAGGATAATCAAAATTAATGCTAGATCTAAGCAAAGATATGGAATTAAATAAGAAAAATTTAAGGATCTAAAGAAAAGAGCTTATACCTTGAAATCAATGAAAAACAAGAGAAATCCACATGTAGAAGAGTAGATCTAGAGCATGAAACAGCGAATCCCAAATTTTTTGGAATTAATTTGGAGTTTGGAGAGTGAGAGAGGGCATGGATTTGATTTAGGGTAGAGAGAGGATGAGAGATTTTAGATGAGAGGCGGTGAGAATGAGGGATTAGAGAGTTAGGACTTTGAATAGAATCGGGTAAAAAATAGCAGACCCATCGCCCGGTCGACCGGGCCGGTGACCGGCGGAAACCAAGACAAACTCACTTTCAGTCGGCCGGCCGCCCGACCGCCCGGTCGACCGCTACGGGAAGAAAAATCTTCTCTGTTCCAGGCTTGGTCGGTCGACTGCGTCGATCGACCGGGCCTATGCCAGGCCAACTCGGTCGACCGGTAATGCTAAAAAGTGAACAAGGCAGTTTTTAAATAGGGTTTTTAAATCTAATTTCCTTTAAACCACAAATGTATATTTATCTTTAAGAAGCATAAAAATGATGTAGAAACAATTTAAATCTTTCTTGGCATTAAAACAACAAAAATATATTTATTTTATTAATCTTTTATTATCAGTAAATTAGGCAATAAAAATGAGATGTTGAAGCCGAATACCCTGTTAAAGGTTCTGAAGTTCTCCTCGACATTCTTCTAGATAAGAGTTGAGGCGCGCAATTGCCATCTCTATTTATTTGCTTAATTTGATTAAATAAATCTTTATTATAAAATTTCATTTTAACATTAAGTTAACAAAATCTTGATATATGGACAAAAATCATATGGCAAAGAAACATGAATATATTCTCAATCATGGCAAAGGTACAAACAAATAGAAATAAAGTTTACATATGGCACACTATCACAAAAGTATAACAAGCAATCCTATGTATATAAAAAGAAATCTTTATGTGGAGAAGTTACCAAACCATAAGTATTCTCCAAATGGGTGCCTCTACGATAGTGATGCAAGTGACGATGTGTTTGTTGAGCGTTGATGCATCCACCACCTGGGCGCCATCTCCCCTAAGTCTTGGAGGAGGACGACCCATCTGCATCAATTAAGTTTGGTGCGTCTTTTGGTACCCAAATCTTTTTGGGTCCTATAGGGTTAGTGTTTTCTCGAACCCAAACATTTTTATTTAATAAGTTTAGCTTAGCATAACAAAACTTTTCTAAATGGCCTTTGTGGCCACAATGAGCACAAGTATAAATTCTACCATACATAAATGCATGTTTATGTGAGTGTGCATGTTTGTGTGAGTTTGAAGTATGATGATGATGAGTGTGTTTTCCCTTGGGATATTCCTTTAGGAAACCTAGATGCAAGTTTAGTTAAGTCAAAAGCATATTTCTTTAAAGTTATATCCAAACTTCAATACGTTTTTGGATCTCTAAAAATTCATTTTTATTGCAAGTAGAAAAGGGCTTTTTCCTTTACAAGATGTTTTGTATTTTTCAAAATCCTTTTTCATTTTCTCAAAAGAATTTGATATTTATTTTCTCTTTTAAAACAAGTTCAAATTTATTCTTTAAAGAGTCATTTTCCTTTTTCAATTTTTATTTTGAGCTTGAGAAATTTCATACCTACTTTGTAATTCTTCAAAAAAGTGTGCAAGTTCATCCATAGTTAAGTCTTCATTATCTAGAGAGTTTTCTAGACATACCTTAGAAGCATCATCGCCATGTGCCATGAAGCACATGTGAGCGGCGTCGATCTCCTCTTCGGATTCTGACTCTGAGTCATCCCACGTGGCCACCATCGCCTTTTTCTTCTTTTGCCCATTCTTGGAGGTAGTAGCTTGTAGAGTGGGGCAATCGGCAATTAGTTGTTCCGTCTTCTTGCAATAAAAACAATGACCCAATTCCTCTCTTTTCTTTTCAGATCTTCCTTGAGGTCTCCCTCTTCGGAGTTGCTTTGTCTACCCCTTTTATAGAACATTTTGCCCACCTTCCTTATGAGCATGGCAAAGTCTTCAACGTAGTCTTCCGATGAATCCTCATCATCATAGGTGGATGGAACGGCCTTAAAAGCAAGGGCTTTCTTCTTTAGAGCCTCCCATTCTTCTCTTACCTTCATCTCCATCTCATGGGTTTTGAGATTGCCGATGAAGTCGGAGAAGTCCATCTCCTTCCTATCATTTAGCTCCTTGAGGGTGATTGTCTTGACTTCCCAAGACTTGGGAAGAGCTCTAATGACCTTCCAGATCTTTTGGTCATTGTCAATGTTGCCACCTAAGAAGATAGAGCATTAGTGATCTTGGTAAAACGGGTGAGCATATCATCTATGCATTCATTATCAAGCATATAAAAATTCTCATATTGAGAACAGAGCAAGTTAATTTTAGATCTCTTGACTTGAGACGTTCCCTTATTAATAACAATAAGAACATTCTAAACTTCAAAAGCAGATTTGCAGATAATGATGCGGGAAAGATCATCTTCATTTAAAGCTTGGGTGAGTGCATATTGGGCTCTAGCATTGGCCTCATAGTCCTTAGAGGTGTCTTCGGACCATGTTTTCTCATTAGTGAGAGATTAAATAAATTCTTTAGTGATGGACCTAGCAATTCTAACTCCTAGGGATTTTAGGAAAAGGTTCATTTTGACCTTCCAAATAGGAAAGTTCAATCCATCAAATTTGGGTGGGACTTGATGCTAGAAAAGTGATAGTCTCTAATTTTGCATAATTTTTAGCACATTCTCATATTTATTTCATGTAAAATTCTGCTAATAAAATCTTACTTGCTTGATCCTAGGTCCATGGTGTGCAAATGAAGAAGAAGACCTAAATCACCATTTAATTGGTGATTAAAAGCCTATCAAGTAGACATTGACTTTAGATTGAAGATTTTGTCAGCCCAGGGCATCAAATCGCAAATCCAGGAGTTCAGGTGGACTGAAGACAGTCTGGGCAACGCGCTACTCAAAACTGGGCAAGCGCCGCCCTGGTTGGGCCGCTGAACGCGGCCCAAGCCTCGTTTTCGCGGCCCTTTGGGCACGCGCGCACCTGTGCTTTGGGCCACGTGCTTCCCACGTGGCCCCCTTTCCCCTGGTGCCTATAAATCCCCCACTGGGGTCTTCAGTTTGAGTAGATCCAGAGTTAGAGCAAGTTGTGTAGCTTTGTTTATAGTTTGTAGTTGTTGTTGTTGTTGTTCTTCTTCTAGTTTTAAGTTTTAGCCATTAGAGTGAAAGAGAGAGAGAGTGTGTAAAGTGTTGTATTTGAAGGGTGACAAGATATACAAGTACTACTTCTCTTCCTTCTTTCCATTTACTTGTCTTTGTATTTACTTTTACTTTCTTGTTGTAGTGTAACTTCTTTTTCTTCACCTCTTTTACTTTGTTGTAGTGTAACCTCCTCTCTTTAACTTTTCTTTTCTTTTATTTTCTTGTAGTGCAACTCCCTCTTTTCACTCTTTTTTTTTTGTTGTTTCTTTTACTTTTATGGCTAACTAAATTTTCATTAGCATGGCTAACTAACTACTAACCACTAATTTCTAACACTTGATTGATAACCCACATAAGTCAATAGTGTCAAACAAGCCTTGTGCAAACAAGAGCTATGACATCTTAAGACGAGGGTTCTAACTCTAATTTACCAACAAGTATTTACTTTCTTATACTTCATGCTTAATGAGTTTTGATGATCTATGAGTTGTGTACTTTACTTGTTATTGTAAGTTAGAGACTTTTCCTTTTAACTTTGCCGATACCAATAGTGCACTCGAGTCTTCCCTTATTCTCGCCTTCTATCGGATCTTGATAAAGGAATGTCTGAGTTTTTGCCGTGTAAGGCTAAGTTTTAGGATGAACTTTCACTCGATTTTCACGTGAATAGTTCTAATACAAAAGGGTTGTGTTCGCCTATGATCCATCGTGTGGCTTCTTCCAAAAGTTAGAAATTAGTGGAAGCACTTAGTAGAAAGTTAGCCATGCATTTTTACAACTAAGAAAAAAATCACTTTTACAAATCACCAAAACATTCTCCAACATTCTTAAAAACAACTTGTTTTCACTTTTCAATTCTTTATTTGGAAACAAGAACTTTCTTTCTTCTTGAACTTTGAAGCCGCATCAAGCTTCCATCGCTCTCCCTCCTTGTGGATACGACTGTATAGCCACTTCGCTACTACAGAAGAATCGCAAAAGCAGTAACATCATCCCACACTTCCTTCTTTTATTTAGTGCTTGCTTTTTGCCAATCAAATTTTGGCGTCGTTGTCGGGGAGGGAACGACTTTGTTGTTCAATACTAAAGATTGTTCTTTGTTTTTGTGTGTAGGAGAAGAACCAAGTAGCTCACTATCACGGAAAGCTAAAGAGGTGGCCAAGGACATTGCGTGAGGATTCATTTGCCTTCGGAAAAATTCGTGTAAAAGTGAGTTTTTCCGATTGAAGTACTAACAAACTCGTTTGCAGGGTTGTCAAACGCTGCTAAAATTTTTTTTTGCTTTCTAAATTTTTTTAGTTTCCTTGGATGCTTCACCATATGCATGTCTAATAAATTCAACAGAAATTCACTTGTTGCTTAATTGAAATTTGGATTAGACTTTTGCATTTAGGACACGTGTCTATTTCAATTCATTTCAATTTTTGTTGAAGAGTGCTGGAGAAAAGGTACGTGTCCATTCATATAGAATAGGACTAACATTTGAAGTGACTTACCGCTTTGAGTTTTACCTTGTTGTGGATAAACTGTACACTTATACAATTGACTTTAAGGGCAAAACCCAAATAAATAAGATAAGGTGGGATTTCATCACCCTTCCTTAACCCAAAACCATCTCCAAGTGCACTCACACTTTCTCAAGCCTTAACTAAAAATCAATAGACGTTGGTCCTAGGGACATCTCGGACTCACTAAGAGATTAACCAAGGTTGAAATTATAAGAACTATACTCCTGTAAAATCGGTGTCTAAGGAAAATGGATTTAGAAGTAAAGCCTCAAAAGCTCTGTGGTTTGGCGTAATTAGGCCCGTGGCTCCGCTCGGATACCCCCCCCCCGAGCTTTGCCCTTTCCTGACTGATTAGCTTGTAGTCGAGTTCCTGCAACAACCTTCCCCGGAGAATCGACTTGTTAGGAGTCGTCTAGGTCCAGGTACCTTAGACTAAGGCTTGTGGTTGTTTTTCTTTCTTTTGATTGTTTTTTGTTCTTTTTGATTGTTTGTTGTCTTCACGTTGTTTGTGGTGTGCTGAATACAAGAGTGGGTGAGAGATTCGTCAACTTCCAAATTAACAAGAAATACTTCTCTACCCTTGCATTCAGAACCGGTGATGGCGTCACTTCAGGATAGATTTTACCGATCAGAACTTTACTTCCATCTTGCATAAAACTTCCTGAAGCAAACGGAAATAACTTCGAGTTAAAGCCCCAATTCATTAACACTCTTCCCAAATTTCATGGTTTAGAATTAGAGGACGCATACTTCTTTGTTAGGGAATTTGAAGAAGTGTGCCTCATGATGCATATACCCCAGCTAGGAGACGATGCCGTTAGGTTACGTTTCATCCATTTTCCCTAAAGGACCTAGCTAAGAAATGGTTGTACAGTTTGGCAGCAGATTCAGTCACGACGTGGGATGATTTCGTCAAGGCTTTCTTGAAGAAATTCTACCTAATTCACAAAACTGCCCTCATTAGGAAGAACATCATGCAGTTTAGACAAGAACCGAGTGAACCATTTTGGAGATACTTTGAGCGATTCAAAGATCTCCTAGCTCAGTACCCTCACCATGGTGTAGAGAAATGGTGTCAGTGCCAGATTCTCTACGATGGATTAGATTATCAGACGAAAACCCTTTTGGAAATCATGTGTCATGGAGGGTTCTTGCAGAAGGATGAGAATCAGGGTTGGGATTTATTTGAGGACTTAGCTGAAAAAACCTTACAATGGGAGCCAGCCTCAGAGAAACCTAGGAATTCACAATCTATAACTTCAAGAGGAGGGCTCCTATCTCTAGAATCATCCATAGCTACCGAGGCCAAGATTGCTACCCTTATGAGAAGGATAGAGGCTCTGGAAATAAAAGAGCCTGTCAGTGTCAACCAGATCAACTCACCACCAAGTCACAATCCGGGTTGTTCATATTGTCAGGCACCAAACCATGTTTTTGAAGAGTGCCCTATTTTTCATGCCCAGCAAGTGCCACCAGAACACATGAACGCGGCGTACTCACGGTCGCCTCACAACCCCTACTCACAAACCTATAATCCCGGTTGGAGGAATCACCCTAATTTCTCCTGGGCCCCAAACAATCCTCCCAGGCCTAATTTTTCCAATAACTTTCACCATCCTACTCATCCACCACCTTTTCCCAGTCAAGCCCCATCTTCCTCCTCCCAAAGCTTTCCAATGGAAAAGAAAATCAGTAAATTGGAGGAGAGCATAGAGGCTTTCATAAAGTCCCAAGCCGCTTTCATGCAGAATCAGGGACAAACTTTGAACAATCATTCACAGGCCATATCGAGGTTGGAAATGCAGATGAGCCAGTTAGCTAGCTCCCTAAGTGAAAGACCAAAAGGTACTTTACCTAGTCAGTCGCTAGTTAACCCTAAAACCTCCAATCAAGCATATGAGATTCAGGATCCATCGATTAACCAGTGCAATGATGATCACATATTAACCAGTGCAATGTTGTTCACACACTGCGATCTAGAAAGAAGGTAGACAATCAGGTTTACCAACAGAAAAGTTCAGTCCATCCCGATCCCACTCCTGCCTCCACCTCTGCTAGTTCCTGCCAATCTGCTCCACAAACATCTGATGAGGAAAAAGCTGTTGAACAAGTTCATAAGCCTGTGGCACCCTTTCCCAATAGGCTTAGGAACAATAATAAAAATATGCATATGGAGAAAATGCTAGAGATGTTCAACCAGGTCAAATTGAATGTGCCACTTCTTGATGCTATCCAACAAGTCCCGGCTTATGTCAAATTTCTTAAGGATATGTGTGAAGAGAAAGACCAATGTGCCCAAGAAAGTATTCTTGGCCACTAACATAAGCGAAATTCTGTCTGGTCCCATTTCGATAAAATACAAGGATCCCAGATGTCCCACCATTTCCTGCACCATAGGACAGATCGAAATCAGTAGAGCGCTTCTTGACCTGGGAGCAAGTATCAACTTGCTACCTCTCTCAGTATACCAGCAACTTGGGTTGGGCGAGCTAAGCCCAACTCGAGTCACCATTCAGCTAGCTGACCGATCTGTGAAGATCCCGAAGGGGGAAATCACAGACGTCCTCATCCGGGTCAGGGATTTCATTTACCCCATTGACTTCATTATGCTTGAGACCCTACCTGTGTCCAATCTTAGGTCTTAAACTCCCGTCATCTTAGGGCGCCCATTCCTTGCTACAGCCAATGCCATAATCAACTGTAGGAACGGGTCCATGCGATTGACTTTTGGAGACATGACGAAGGAAGTCAATGTCTTCAATCTTAGAAGACAACCTAGGGATGTTAATGATCAAACGTTTAAGGTCAATTCTATTGAAAACCTGACCAGTGAGCATGAGGAAAGCATAGAGACTGAAACTGAGGCAGAGTTTGATCTAAAGGCTGAGGATTTTAATTTAGACCAGATCATAGATTCAGCAGTGGATTGGGCATCAAGCCCCAGTGTACCCTATCCTAGGATTGAAAGCCCAGAGATTGCCTCTAATGAAGTAACACCTTCCCTAGAGCTAAAAGCCCTGCCTGAATACCTCAAGTACGCCTACCTGGGCGGAAAGGACACCTTGCCAGTCATCATAGCATCCCACCTGACTGAGCAACAAGAGGACAGCTTAATGTCTATTCTGAAAAGACATAGGGAAGCCATTGGATGACGATGAAGGACATCAAGGGAATAAGTCCAGCTATAGTGCAACATAGAATCCATTTAGTTGATGAAGCAACCCCTAAGAGGGACCCACAACGCAGGCTTAACCCTCTAATGCAAGAGGCAGTGAAGGCTGAAATTCTGAAACTATTAGATAAGGGATCATTTATCCCATTTCTAATAGCCAATGGGTTAGCCCTGTTCATGCGGTCCTAAAGAAGGCTGGCTTTACGGTAGTAGAAAATGAGAAAAAAGAGTTGGTACAAACAAGACTGCCTACCAAGGTTCGTGTTTGTATCAACTACAGAAAGTTGAATGCTGCTACCCATAAAGACCACTTCCCGCTACCCTTCATCGACCAAATGCTTGAGCATTTGGCTCGACATGAGTACTACTACTTTCTAGATGGGTACTCGGGATACAATCAAATCCCCATTGCTGCAGAAGACCAGGAAAGAACGACGTTCACTTGCCCGTTCGAAACCTTTGCTTATCGGCGCATGCCTTTTTGATTGTGCAATGGTCCTCCAACGTTCCAACGGTGCATGCTTAGTTTGTTCTCTGACATGGTGGAACGTTTTCTTGAGATTTTCATGGATGACTTCTCCATCTACGGAGATTCATTTGATCAGTGTCTTCATCACTTAGAGTTAGTGCTACAAAGATGCATTGAGAAGAACCTAACTCTAAACTGGGAAAAATGTCACTTTATGGTGAGACAGGGGATTGTCTTGGGCCATAAGATTTCGAGGAGAGGCATAGAAGTGGATAAGGCTAAAGTAGAAGTGATTGCTAAGCTTCCACCACTCAAAAGCATCAAGGATATTAGATCTTTTTTAGGGCATGCTGGGTTCTACCGACGGTTCATTAAGGACTTTAGCAAAATCGCGAGGCCTTTAACCAACCTGCTCGCTAAGGACGTGCCCTTTGATTTCAACGATGAATGTTTCAAGTCATGGGGGAAGCTTAAGCAAGAACTGATTTCTGCACCTATCATTTCTACTCCTAATTGGGCCCAGCCATTTGAAATCATATGTGATGCATCTGATTTTGCTATTGGCGCTGTTCTCGGATAGCGCATCGATAATAGGCAGCACGTGATCTACTATTCGAGTAGGACCTTGAATGATGCCCAACAGAACTATACAATGACTGAGAAGGAATTCTTGGTCGTTGTCTTTGCGTTAGAAAAATTTTGGCCTTACTTGTTAAGTTCGAAAACAGTGATTTTTACGGATCACTCGGCTCTGAAATACCTCATGACCAAGAAGGAAGCAAAAGCCCGACTGATTCGGTGGATCCTTTTTCTTCAAGAATTTGACTTAGAAATCTGGGATAAAAGAGGTATAGAAAATGTGGTTGCTGATCATCTCTCACGAATTCTGAATGCACCAACCATCCAAGCTCCGATCAATAAGGATTTCCCAAATTAGCACATCCTAGCCATTCTTAAAGAACCCTGATATGCTGACATCGTTAATTACCTGGCCACGGGACAATTACTCGCTGACTGGACAAAGCAAAACCAATACCGCTTCTTTGCCCAAGTACGGTACTTCTTCTGGGAAGAACCGTATCTTTTTAAGTACTATCCCGACCAAATAATCAGATGATGCATACCGAGGAAGAACAGAGGAGTGTGCTCAGCTTTTGCCATGACCTTGCATGCGGAGGACACTTCGGTCCCTGCAAGACTGCAGAGAAGGTTCTACAAAGTGGGTTCTACTAGCCTACTTTGTTCAAAGACTCATATCATTTTTGCAAGTCATGTGCAAACTATCAGAAGATCGGAAAATTTCTAGAAGAGATATGATGCCCCTGAACCCGATCCTTGAAGTTGAAATTTTTGATGTTTGGGGTATCGATTTCATGGGGCCATTCCCCAACTCCTTCGGCAATCAATTCATTTTAGTTGCTGTAGATTATGACTCTAAGTGGATAGAAGCTGTGCCAACTAAGACGAATGACAACAAAGTGGTTGTCAAATTTCTTAAAGATAATATCTTCTCTCGATTTGGCACCCCCCAGAGCGATAATTAGTGATAATAGATCACATTTCTGCAACAGAGTTTTTGAAGCTCTGATGCTAAAATATTCCATCAATCACAAGTTATCCACTATGTACCATACCCAGACAAATGGGCAGGTAGAAGTCACCAATCGACAACTCAAGCTCATTCTGGAAAAGACTGTCGGACAAAACCGAAAGGATTGGTCGGTTAAGCTTAATGATGTATTGTAGGCTTACCGCACTGCATTTAAGACAGTTCTGGGGATGTCTACTTATAGAATTGTGTTTGGCAAAGCCTGTTATCTGCCAGTAGAGTTGGAACACCGGGCCCTCTGGGCAATTAAGTAACTCAACTTTGATCTGACCAAGGCCGGCGAACTTAGGAGACTGCAGATTTCTAAATTAGAGGAGATATGGAATGAAGCCTATGAGAATGTCCGAATCACCAAGAGCAGGACTAAACTTTTCCATGACCAAATCATAACCCGAAAAAACTTTGCCCTGGGAGATAGGGTTCTGCTATATAACTCTAGGCTTTATATTTTCGCGGGGAAGCTGAAAACTCGTTAGTCGGGACCGTTCATTGTACGCACTGTTTTCCCATACGGTGCTGTGCTTATTGCAGACCCTAAAAACAATACGGAGTTCAAAGTGAATGGGCAAAGACTGAAGCCCTTCTTGACCACTGAGCCTATGACTCCAGACGATTGTGTGCTGACTCTTGTTGTCCCGTCCTACACCTAACCACAACAATTAAAAAAAACAAAAAAAGGAAATTTTTTTTGTTTATATGCTTACCCCTTCTACATTCTTTTTGACATTTCTTTAGCCTATTCGCATTTGGCCGGCCCGAGTCCACGATGACGGTGACATCATTTCTTCACCCTATTTCTTGCATTTGGTTTTACATATGCATTCATTGAGGACAATACATTAGATAGGTGCGGAGGGGGGTGCTAACACTTTTTCTTTTTCTTCTTTCTTTTTCTTTCAAAACAAAATTTATAGGAATTACAGGAACCTTAGTAATAAATCTTATTTTTGCCTAAGAAAACAAGAAAGATTGAAAGAAATTTCATACTCTTTATAAAAATACCAAAAGATTGTAGGAATTACGGGAACCTTAGTAATAAATCTTTATTTTTACCTAAGTAAACAAGAAAGAATGGTTTGACTAAAAAGATAGGAGGGATAAGAAAATAATTCATACTTTTTTATTTAGCCTTAGTAGAATATGCATAATTCACACACACATGCTTGGGATTTAGAGGCATAATTCCAAAAAAAAAAACAAAGGCTGGATAATTGTTCCTCAAAAAGCATGATCACTCACGCCCAAAAAATAAATAAATAAATAAATAAAACAAAGGCTGGATAATTGTGCCTCAAGAAACATGATCACTCACGCCGAAAAAAACATTATAAATAAATCTTGATTTCGTGGCCTACTCCACTTGCATATTTGACCTGAAGGGTGTTTTTCCACCTGGTGCCCTAAGACCATCTGGTTTGAGAGTCATCGGTTTGATATGTGTTACATGTGTTACATGTGTTACATAAGTGAAATAGAAAGCCTAATGGAACCAAGAATAATAAGTAAATATTAATAAAATTAAATGATATTCAAAGTTGAGTTGAAAAATCTCAAGCACCTCACACTTACACATATGCATATCTATCTAAAGCAAAATAAAGAATGAGTTAAAAGTACAAGATCCTTTCTAAATTTAAAAAAAATTCATAGTTTCTTCTTTTATGAAGGCTAGAGTATAAGAGGACTTATGAGGGTTAAACCTAATTATCACATAATTCGGTCATTTTTACTTAGATGATTGAAAGTTCTTTTTCATAAAAAAAAAATTTTTTCTAACAACTAATTTCTTCTCTTTACTTATTGGATTTTGTGGGTGAAATCCACTGAAAACCCTCAGGAGACAATACTCCTCCTCTAGGGGAAACCAAGATGTTTATAGGCTTGTTGCATATGCTCAGTGCAATCGCGTCATCTGCGAAAGTGGTATAATAATTTTCTTATTTTGTTTTGCTCGGGACGAGCAAAAAGATAAGTGTGGGGGTGTGATTAATCTCAATTTTGCATAATTTTCATCACATTCTCATATTTATTTCATGTAAAATTCTGCTAATAAAACCTTATTTGCTTGATCCTAGGTCCATGGTGTGCAAATGAAGAAGAAGACCTAAATCACCATTTAATTAGTGATTAAAAGCCTATCAAGTAGCCATTGACTTTAGATTGAAGATTTTGTTAGCCCAGGGCATCAAATCGCAAATCCAGGAGTTCAGGTGGACAAAAGACAGTCTGGGCGACGCGCTACCCAAAACTGGGCGCGCGCCTGTGCTTTGGGCCACGTGCTTCCCATGTGGCCCCCTTTCCCCTGGTGCCTATAAATACCTCCCTGGGGTCTTCAGTTTGAGCAGATCTAGAGTTAGAGCAAGTTGTGTAACTTTATTTTAAGTTTGTAATTGTTATTGTTGTTCTTCTTCTAGTTTTAAGTTTTAGCCATTAGAGTAAAAGAGAGAGTGTGTGTAAAGTGTTGTATTTGAAGGGTGACAAGATAATACAAGTACTACTTCTCTTCCTTTTTTCCATTTACTTATCTTTGCATTTACTTTTACTTTCTTGTTGTAGTGTAACTTCTTTCTTCTTCACCTCTTTTCTTTTACTTTGTTGTAGTGTAACCTCCTCCCTTTAACTTTTCTTTTCTTTTGTTTTCTTGTAGTGCAACTCCCTCTTTCCACTCTTTTCCTTTGTTGTTTCTTTTACTTTTATGGCTAACTAACTTTTCATTAGCATGGCTAACTAGCTACTAACCCACTAATTTCTAACACTAGATTGATAACCCACGTGAGTCAATAGTGTCAAACAAGCCTTGTGCAAACAAGAGCTATGACATCTTAAGACGAGGGTTCTAACTATAATGTACCTACAAGTATTTACTTTCTTATACTCATGCTTAATGAGTTTTAATGATCTATGAGTTGTGTACTTTACTTGTTATTGTAAGTTAGAGACTTTTCTTTTTAACTTTGCCGATACCAATAGTGCACTCGAGTCTTCCCTTATTCTCGCCTTCTATCGGATCTTGATAAGAGAATGTCCGAGTTTTTACCGTGTAAGGCTAAGTTTTAGGATGAACTTTCACTCAATTTTCACGTGAATAGTTCTAATGCAAAAGGGTTGTGTTCGCCTATCCAAAAGTTAGAAATTAGTAGGAGCACTTAGTAGAAAGTTAGCCATGCATTTTTACAACTAAGAAAAAATCACTTTTACAAACCACCAAAACATTCTCCAACAATTCTTAAAAACAATTTGTTTTCACTTTTCAATTCTTTATTTGGAAATAAGAACTTTCTTTCTTCTTGAACTTTGAAGCCGCATCAAGCTTCCATCGCTCTCCCTCCTTGTGGATACGACCCGTATAGCCAGTTTTCTACTACGGAAGAATCGCAAAAGTAGTAACATCAACCCACACTTCCTTCTTTTATTTAGTGCTTGCTTTTTGCCTATCAAAAAGTCAACAGATGCCATGAATACAAGTATAATGCACAACAAATAATCAATGCAACAAATAGATATAGCCAATAATGAGGATCTCCCTAAGGTGGTTAAACCAAATGCTAGGGTTAGGCTCTGATACCAACTGAAATCACCTAGAGGGGGGTGAATAGCTGATGGCTATACTAAGTGACAAATAATGCGGATTAAAAATAATTCAACAATAAGCAACAATTATAAGAAGACTTGCAAGAAAATAGACGAGTAATAGAGCAAGTAAAGAGAGAGAGAGAGTTCAGAGATAAGTGGACAATCGCAAATACGAGGAAATGTTTTGTGGTTCGAGCCACTGTTCTACGTCCCCGCCTTCAACACGATGAAGGATTTTCACTATTCTTGATCCCACTGGATCGTCAATACAAGTTCTCACTAGAACTCCTTGGACACACTTGTTCTCTCTCACAATGTCACACACAACCTAGGAGCTCACTAGCTTGCTTGAGGCCGATGCCTCTACAACTTCTCAATATGAAGAAAAAGGTGATCAACACTTGACCACAGACAATGGCTCACTTGCATAACCCTACAACCAAGATGAGGAGATGAAACTTTTGAGATTGTGTAGTGCACAAATCTAGAAGAGAAGTAGATGAAAGCTTCAAGCTAAAAGGATTGGAGATTTGGCTCAATGAAAGCTTTTTGCTAAAAGGCTAAACTTTTGAAAAATTTAAACTTTAATTTGTAAATCTTTTAAATCTTAGTTGTAGAAACACTCCCTCTATTTATAGGGGATGAAAACTGGTTAACAAGGGCCAAGAGATTCGTTGGGGGCAATCTCAACACAAAACAAATCAGAAAAATAGCTGTTGGAATCTGTCAGGAGGTTCTGACTGCTGTCGGTCGACCGGGCCGGTCGACCGCCAACGGTTGGATTTTCGACCGCTGGGAAAGAGGTCGACCGGGCCGGTCGACTGAAGTCCAAATAGAGAGTGAGTTCTCTCTGTCAGTCGACCGGGCCGGTCGACCGAGAAAAAACAGAGAACACTGCTCTAGCTCTCGGTCGACCGGTCGGTCGACCGAAATGCACACATGCATAGTAGTGCATGTCGGTCGACCGCCCGGTCGACCGACAGAGCATTCCAGCTCTGCCAGCGGTCGACCGGACTAGGCCAAAAACTGATTTTTTTGAAAGGCTTTTTGAAGATAGAAATTTTTGATAAAAATTCTTTAAATGGGTATATACAAAATAGAGTTCTAGGGTTATAAGGACCAGAGTGTGATCATAGATCAACACTAAAATGATTTGAACTTTATTTTGATAAAAATCCTTTTCTAAACAAAAACTATTTTTCCAAAAACTTGTTTTTTCAAAAATGATTTTTCCAAACTTTGTTTTTCTGAAACTAGGTTAGAAATTTTCTAATAAAAATTTGTTTGTAAGCATGAAGCAATATGAAATGTGTGTGTGACAATCCCAAAGTTATCAACCTCTTTCATCTCGGTTTGATAAAGTAGACTATAAATCCTAACCAAAAATGGAAAATATAAATCTTGTATAGCTTTCAATCTTGTTTGATCCTGGAGCTCTTCTATAGTGCTAGGCTCTGAGATCCAAATCTTTGTGGCTTCCAAATGTATGAGTCTTGTGTTGAAGCCGTCAACCAAACTATGATTTTTACCTGAAACTCATTTAAACAAACTTATTAAAACATAACTATATATGATTTGTTATCATCAAAACTTCGGGCTAATGGCCTTTGGGCAAACAATCTCCCCTTTTTTGATGATGATAAAACATATACAGTTATTATAAATATTTTGGGTGGAGAGTTCAAGTGAAGCTCCCCCTTAACACATGCATATAAAATAATCTGATAAAGAGATACGCATGCATAACACAGGCATATATATAGGATATGAAAATGATACATAGGATATGAAAATGATACATATGCCAACCATTCATGCATACTAAAGATACAAAAATATAGAAGTGTATGCATACATGGTTACCTCCATCCATCCAGAAATACCTCCGTCCTCCAAAATAGATGATTGGGTTAATAATAGCATAAACACAAGATACAACCAATCATGTAAGCCACATGGAGATAAGAAACATAACTGCCATAACATAGTAAAAATAATGTTCATACAAATAGGAGGTTCATGCTAACCTCAAAACCATAAACACATGTCCACAAACAAAACATAACACCAAACCAAACACAAAATTTGTCCAAACACATGTAGAAAAACAACAACCCAAAATAACACATAAATAACTAAATAACTCCACAAATATCTCTCCCCCTTTTTGACATAATCAAAAGGGGTCACTGCTCATCAAAATCAGAATCCTGTGTAGTAGATGGCGGTGGTGGAGCAGAAGGAGTCCTGGCAGGAAATGGAGGGCCAGTAGAAGGAAGTGGCCTAGCATGAGCAGATGGAAGAGGAACCGACCAATTATACTTCTGATAAATGCCGCCGAGATATGTCTCCAAATAGCACATGGAGTCACAGATATAGCTGAGATCATGGTCCAAACGCTGCTCCATCCGCTGATAATGTGCGGACATCTCTACAGAAAACTGCTGGCGATGCGCAGTCATCTCAGCAGAAAGCTGCTCGTGGTGCTCCTGAAGCTGAGTAGAGAAGGCAAGATAGGGATCAGAGGGAGCAGAAGAGTTAGAGGAGGATCCAGGGACATGAACAGCAGGGAGATAGGCTGTGGCTGAGGAGCAGGAGGAAGCTCCCTAGCACGCATCCTCTTGAGGAGGGTGCTGTTGATGTCAATAGACGGTTCAACTGACCGTTCAGATGAAAGATCAAAATTTAATTGCTTCAAAAGATGTGTAATGATCATCCCAAAGGCAAGTGCCGGTTTAAGACAGGAAGATAATCAGATATCATATAACTGATGATGAGCTTGGGGATGTTAATTCTAATGTCTCGCAGAAGGCAGTAGATGACAAGAGGAACAGACTCCCTACCGTGACTATATTCTCCTGATTTTGACAGGAGGTTATAGAACACGATCTTGGTCAGGACTTGGGCGGTGAGAGTGTAGTACTTCACCTCCTCGTTCCTAACTAAGCCGGGGTTATCATCATCATGAAGCAATGAGGAGGCAGTCTGGGCAGACTCACCGTCAGGATAAACAAAATCATGTAAGTCAAGGTTATAGATGTCTTCCCCCTCACAGGAGAGGTGAAGGTGATATGCAAATTCTTGAAGGGAGATATCAATATCTCTGCCCATTACTCTGGATCTTACATGGTTTGATTCAAAAGAAAGATTTGAGTAAAAATATTGTGCTAGGGAAGGATAAACAGGTTCCCTAATTGAGACAAAATATTCTAAGGAACTGGACCTCAAAATAGAAGCTAGATTTAGATGTTCAAAATCATTTAGCACACGGATCTACCAGAGGTCACATTTTTAGTGGAAATAATAATGTGTCTATATGAAGCATTTTGTGAAACAAAATAGGAGGATTGAGATGAAGATTGAGTGGTTTTCCCTTTCTCAGATCTAGTTCTTTTGGACATGGTTGAAGGATAATCAAAATTAATGCTAGATCTAAGCAAAGATATGGAATTAAAATAAGGAAAATTTAAGGATCTAAAGAAAAGAGCTTATACCTTGAAATCAATGAAAAACAAGAGAAATCCACATGTAGAAGAGTAACTTTGGAGCCTAAAACTGCGAATCCCAAATTTTTTGAAATTAATTTGGAGTTTAGAGAGTGAGAGAGGGTATGGATTTGATTTAGGGTAGAGAGAGGATGAGAGATTTTAGATGAGAGGCAGTGAGAATGAGGGATTAGAGAGTTAGGGCTTTAAATAGAACCGGGTAAAAAACAGCAGACCCATCGCCCGATTGACCGGGCCGGTCGACTGGTGGAAACTGAGACCAAACTCACTTTCAGTCGGTCGACCGCCCAGTCGACCGGCTACGGGCAGAAAAATCTTCTCTGTTCCAGGCTTGGTAGGTCGACCACGTCGGTCGACCAGCTTATGTCAGGCCAACTCGGTCGACCGGTAATGCTGAAAAATAGTGAACAAGGCAGTTTTTAAAATAGGGTTTTTAATCTAATTTCCTTTAAACCACAAATGTATATTTATCTTTAAGAATCATAAAAATGATGTAGAAACAATTTAAATCTTTCTTGGCATGAAAAATAACAAAAATATATTTATTTATTAATTTTTTATTATCAATAAATTAGGCAATAAAAATGTGATGTTGAAGCCGAATACCCCGTTAAAGGTTTTGAACTTCTCCTCGACATTCCTTTAGATAAGGGTTGAGGCGCACAATTGCCATCTCTATTTATTTGCTTAATTTGATTAAATAAATCTTTATTATAAATTTCATTTTAACATTAAGTTAACAAAATCTTAATATATGGACAAAAATCATATGGCAAAGAAACATGAATATATTCTCAATCATGGCAAAGGTACAAACAAATAGAAATGAAAATTTACATATGGCACACTATCACAAAAGTATAACTAGTAGTCTTATGTATATAAAAAGAAATCTTTATGTGGAGAAGTTGCCAAACCATAGGTATTCTCCAAAATGGGTGCCTCTACAATAGTGATGCAAGTGACGATGTGTTCGTTGAGCGTTGATGCATCCACCACCCGAGCACCATCTCCCCATAAGTCTTGGAGGAGGATGACCCACCTGCATCAATTAAGTTTGGTGCGTCTTTTGGTACCCAATTCTTTTTGGGTCCTATAGGGTTAGTGTTTTCTCGAACCCAAACATTCTTATTTAATAAGTTTAGCTTAGCATAACAAAACTTATCTAAATGGCCTTTGCGGCCACAATGAGCACAAGCATAAATTTTACCATACATAAATGCATGTTTATGTGAGTGTGCATGTTTGTGTGAGTTTGAAGCATGGTGATGATGAGTGTGTTTATCTTGGGATATTCCTTTAGGAAACCTAGATGCAAGTTTAGTCAAGTCAAAAGCAGATTTCTTTAAAGTTGTATCCAAAACTTCAATACGTTTTTGGATCTCTAAAAATTCATTTTTATTGCAAGTAGAAATAGGGATTTTTCCTTTACAAGATGTTTTTTATTTTTAAAATCCTTTTTCATTTTCTCAAAAAAATTTGATAATTTATTTTTCTCTTTTAAAACAAGTTCAAATTTATTCTTTAAAGAGTCATTTTCCTTTTTCAATTTTTTATTTTGAGCTTGAGAAATTTCATACCTACTTTGTAATTCTTCAAAAAAGTGTGCAAGTTCATCCATGGTTAAGTCTTCATCATCTAGAGAGGTTTCTAGACATACCTTAGAAGCATCATCGCCATGTGCCATGATGCACATGTGAACGGCGTTGATCACCTCTTCGGATTCTGACTCCGAGTCATCCCACGTGGCCACCATCGCATTTTTCTTCTTTTGCCCATTCTTGGAGGTAGTAGCTTATAGAGAGGGGCAATCGGCAATTAGGTGTCCCGTCTTCTTGCAATGAAAATAAGGACACAGTTCTTCTCTTTTCTTTTCAAATCATCCTAGAGGTCTCCCTCTTCAGAAGTTGCTTTGTCTACCCCTTTATAGAATATTTTGCCCACCTTCCTTATGAGCATGGCAAAGTCTCCATCGTAGTCTTCCAATGAATCCTCATCATCATAGGTGAATGGAACGACCTTGAAAGCAAGGGCTTTCTTCTTTGGAGCCTCCCTTTCTTCTCTTACCTTCATCTCCATCTCATAGGCTTTGAGATTGCCGATGAAGCCGGAGAAGTCCATCTCCTCCTTATCATTTAGCTCCTTGAAGGTGGTTGCCTTGACTTCCCAAGACTTGGGAAGAGCTCTAATGACCTTCCGGATCTTTTAGTCATTGTCAATGTTGTCACCTAAAGAAGATAGAGTATTAGTGATTTTGGTAAAACGGGTGAGCATATCTTCTATGCATTCATTATCAAGAATATAAAAATTCTCATATTGAGAACGGAGCAAGTCAATTTTAGATCTCTTGACTTGAGACATTCCCTCATTAATAACAATAAGAACATTGAGAGGTTCAATAAATTCTTTGCTGATGGACCTAGCAACTCTACCTCCTAGGGATTTTAGGAAAAGGTTCATTTTGACCTTCCAAATAGGAAAGTTCAATCCATCAAATTTGGGTGGGGACCTGATGCTAGAAAAGTCAACAGATGTCATGAATACAGGTATAATGCACAACAAATAATCAATGCAACAAATAGATATAGCCAATAATAAGGATCTCCCTAAGGTGGTTAAACCAAATGCTAGGGTTAGGCTCTGATACCAATTGAAATCACCTAGAGGGGGGTGAATAGGTGATGGCTATACTAAGTGACAAATAATGCGGATTAAAAACAATTCAACAATAAGCAACAATTATAAGAAGACTTGCAAGAAAATAGACAAGTAATAGAGCAAGGAGAGAGAGTTTAAAGATAAGTGGACAATCGCAAATACGAGGATATATTTCGAGGTTTGAGTCACTGCTCTACGTCCCCGCCTTCAACACGATGAAGGATTTTCACTATTCTTGATTCCACCGGATCGTCAATACAAGTTCTCACTAGAACTCCTTAGACACACTTATCCTCTCTCACGGTGCCGCAACACCAACTAGGAGCTCATTAGCTCGCTTGAGACCAATGCCTCTACAACTTCTCAATATGAAGAAAAAGGTGATTAACACTTGACCACAAACAATGGCTCACTTGCACAACCCTACAACCAAGATGAGGAAATGAAACTTTTGGGATTGTGTAGTGCACAAATCTAGAAGAAAAGTAGAGGAAAGCTTCAAGCTAAAAGGATTGGAAATTTGGCTCAATGAAAGCTTTTTGCTAAAAGGCTAAACTTTTGAAAACTTTGAACTTTAACTTGTAAATATTGTAAATCTTAGTTGTAGAACACTCCCTCTATTTATAGGGGATGAAAACTAGTTAACAAGGGCCAAGAGATTCGTTGGGGGCAATCCCAACACAAAACAAATCAAAAAAATAGCTGCTGGAATCTGTCAGGAGGTTCTGACTGCTGTCGGTCGACCAGGCTGGTCGACCCCAACGGTCGGATTTCTAACCGCTGGGAAAGCGATCGACCGGGCCAGTTGACCGAAGTCCAAACAGAGAGTGAGTTCTCTCTGTCGGTCGATCGGTCCGGTCGACCTAGAAAAAACAGAGATACTGCTCTAACTCTGGTCGACTGGTCGGTCGACCGAAGTGCACACATGCACAGTGGTGCATGTCGGTCGACTGTCCGATCGACCGACAAAGCATTTCAGCTCTGCCAGCGGTCGATCGTGCGGTCTACTGGACTAGGCCGAAAACTAATTTTTTGAAAGGCTTTTTTATGATAAAAATTTTTGATAAAAATTCTTTAAATGGGTATATACAAAATAGAGTTCTAGGGCTTATAAGGACCAGGGTGTGATCATAGATCAACACCAAAATGATTTGAACTTTATTTTGATAAAAATACTTTTTCTAAACAAAAACCATTTTTCCAAAAACTTGTTTTTCCAAAAACGATTTTTCCAAACCTTTTTTTTCCGAAACTAGGTTAGAAATTTTGTAATAAAAATTTGTTTGTAAGCATAAAGTAATATGAAGTGTGTGTGTGTGTAACAATCCCAAAGTTATCAACCTCTAACATCTCGGTTTTGACAAAGTAGACTATAAATCCTAACTAAAAATGAAAAATACAAATCTTGTATAGTCTTCAATCTTGTTTGATCCTGGAGCTCTTCTATTGTCCTGGGCTCTGGGATCCAAATCTTTACGGCTTCCAAATGTGTGAGTCTTGTGCTGGAGCCATCAACCAAACTGTAATTTTTACCTAAAACTCATTTAAACAAACTTATTAAAACATAACTATATATGATTTGTTATCATCAAAACTTCAGGCTAATGGTCTTTGAGCCAACAATCTCCCCCTTTTTGATGATGACAAAACATATAGAGTTATTATAAATATTTTGGGTGGAGACTTCATGTGAAGCTCCCCCTTAACACATGCATATAAAATAATCTGATAAAGAGATACACATGCATAACACGGGCATATATATAGGATATGAACATGATACATATGCCAACCGTCCATGCATACTAAAGATGCAAAAATATAGAAGTGTATGCATACATAGTTACCTCCATCCATCCAGAAATACCTCCATCCTCCAAAATAGATGATTGGGTTAATAATAGCATAAACACAAGATGCAACCAATCATGTATGTCACATGGAGATAAGAAACATAACTGCCATATGTTCATACAAATAGGAGGTTTATGCCAATCTCAAAACCATAAACACATGCCCACAAACAAAACATAACACTAAACCAAACACAAAATGTGTCCAAACACATGTAGGTAAACAACAACCCAAAATAACGCATAAATAACTAAATAACTCTCCAAATATCTCTCCCCCTTTTTGATATCATCAAAGGGGTCACTGCTCATAGAATCAAAATCCTGTGTAGTAGATGGCGGTGGTGGAGCAGAAGGAGTCCTGGCGGGAAATGGAGGGCCGATAGAAAGAAGTAGCCTAGCATGAGCAGATAGAAGAGGAACCAGCCAATTATACTTCTGATAAATGCCGCCGAGATATGTCTCCAAATAGCTTATGGAGTCACATATATAGCTGAGATCATGGTCCAAACGCTGCTCCATCCGCTGATAATGTGCGGACATCTCTGCAGAAAGCTGCTGGCGATGCGCAGTCATCTCAGCAGAAAGCTGCTCGTGGTGCTCCCAAAGCTGAGTAGAGAAGGCAAGATAGGGATCGGAGGGATCAGAAGGCTAGAGGAGGATCCAGGGACATGAATAGCAGGGATGATAGTCTGTTGTTGAGGAGCAGGAGGACGCTCCCTAGCACGCATCCTCTTGAGGAGGGTGTTGTTGATGTCAACAGACAGTTCAACCGAATGTTCAGGTGAAAGATCAAAGTTTAATTACTTCAAAAGATGTGTAATAATTATCCCAAAAGGCAAGTGCCGATTTGGGACAGGAAGATGATCAGATATCATATAACTGATAATGAGCTTGGGGATGTTAATTCTAATGCCTCGCAGAAGGCAGTAGATGACAAGAGGAACAGAACCCCTAGCGTGACTATATTTTCCTGATTTTGGTAGGAGGTTATAGAACACGATCTTGTCCAGGACTTAGGCGGTGAGGTGTAGTACTTCACCTCCTCGTTCCTAACTAAGCCGGGGTTATCATCATCGTGAAGCAATGTGGAGGCGGTCTGGGCAGACTCACCGTCAGGATAAACAAAATCATGTAAGTCAAGGTTATAGATGTCTTCCCCCTCACAGGAGAGGTGGAGGTGATGTGCAAAGTCTTGAAGGGAGATGTTAATGACTCTGCCCAATACTCTGGATCTTACATGGTTTAATTCAAAGGTGAGATTTGAGTAAAAATATTGTACTAGAGAAGGATAAACGGGTTCCCTAATTGAGACAAAATATTCTAAGGAACTGGACCTCAAAATAGAAGCTAGATTTAGATGTTCAAAATCATTTAGCACAACGGATCTATCAGAGGTCACATTTTTAGTGGAAATAATGATGTGTCTATATGAAGCATTTTGTGAAATAACAGGGGAGGATTGAGATGAAGATTGAGTGGTTTTCCCTTTCTCAGATCTAGTTCTTTTGGACATGGTTGAAAGATAATCAAAATTAATGCTAGATCTAAGCAAAGATATGGAATTAAAACAAGAAAAATTTAAGGATCTAAAGAAAAGAGCTTATACCTTCAAATTAATGAAAAACAAGAGAAATCCACATGTAGAAGAGTAGATCTGGAGCGAGAAACAGCGAATCCCAAATTTTTTGGAATTAATTTGGAGTTTGGAGAGTGAGAGAGGGTATGGATTTGATTTAGGGTAGAGAGAGGATGAGAGATTTTAGATGAGAGGCGGTGAGAATGAGGGATTAGAGAGTTAGGACTTTGAATAGAATCGGGTAAAAAATAGCAGAGCCATCGCCCGGTCGACCGGGCCGGTCGACCGGCAGAAACCAAGACCAAACTCACTTTCAGTTGGTCGACCGCCCAGTCGACCGGCTACGGGAAGAAAAATCTTCTCTGTTCCAGGCTTGGTCGGTCGACTGCGTCGATCGACCGGGCCTATGCCAGGCCAACTCGGTCGACCGGGCCGGTCGACCGGTAATGCTAAAAAACAGTGAACAAGGCAGTTTTTAAAATAGGTTTTTAATCTAATTTCCTTTAAACCACAAATGTATATTTATCTTTAAGAAGCATAAAAATGATGTAGAAACAATTTAAATCTTTCTTGGCATGAAAAATAACAAAAATATATTTATTTTATTAATCTTTTATTATCAGTAAATTAGGCAATAAAAATGAGATGTTGAAGCCGAATACCCGTTAAAGGTTCTGAAGTTCTCCTCGACATTCTTCTAGATAAGAGTTGAGGCGCGCAATTGCCATCTCTATTTATTTGCTTAATTTGATTAAATAAATCTTTATTATAAAATTTCATTTTAATATTAAGTTAACAAAATCTTGATATATGGACAAAAATCATATGGCAAAGAAACATGAATATATTCTCAATCATGGCAAAGGTACAAACAAATAGAAATAAAAGTTTACATATGGCACACTATCACAAAAGTATAACAAGCAATCCTATGTATATAAAAAGAAATCTTTATGTGGAGAAGTTACCAAACCATAAGTATTCTCCAAAATGGGTGCCTCTACGATAGTGATACAAGTGACGATGTGTTTGTTGAGCGTTGATGCATCCACCACCTGGGCGCCATCTCCCCCTAAGTCTTGGAGGAGGACGACCCATCTGCATCAATTAAGTTTGGTGCGTCTTTTGGTACCCAAATCTTTTTGGGTCCTATAGGGTTAGTGTTTTCTCGAACCCAAACATTTTTATTTAATAAGTTTAGCTTAGCATAACAAAACTTTTCTAAATGGCCTTTGTGGCCACAATGAGCACAAGTATAAATTCTACCATACATAAATGCATGTTTATGTGAGTGTGCATGTTTGTGTGAGTTTGAAGCATGATGATGATGAGTGTGTTTCCCTTGGGATATTCCTTTAGAAAACCTAGATGCAAGTTTAGTCAAGTCAAAAGCATATTTCTTTAAAGTTGTATCCAAAACTTCAATACGTTTTTGGATCTCTAAAAATTCATTTTTATTGCAAGTAGAAATAGGGCTTTTTCCTTTACAAGATTTTTTGTATTTTTCAAAATCCTTTTTCATTTTCTCAAAAGAATTTGATAATTCTTTTATCTCTTTTAAAACAAGTTCAAATTTATTCTTTAAAGAGTCATTTTCCTTTTTCAATTTTTTATTTTGAGCTTGAGAAATTTCATACCTACTTTGTAATTCTTCAAAAAAATGTGCAAGTTCATCCATGGTTAAGTCTTCATCATCTAGAGAGTTTTTTAGACATACCTTAGAAGCATCATCGCCATGTGCCATGAAGCACATGTCAGCGGCGTCGATCTCCTCTTCAGATTCTGACTCCGAGTCATCCCACGTGGCCACCATCGCCTTTTTCTTCTTTTGCCCATTCTTGGAGGTAGTAGCTTGTAGAGAGGGGCAATCGGCAATTAGGTCTCCCGTCTTCTTGCAATGAAAACAAGGACTTGATTCCTCTCTTTTCTTTTCAAATCTTCCTTGACGTCTCCCTCTTCGGAAGTTGCTTTGTCTACCCCTTTTATAAAATATTTTGCCCATCTTCCTTATGAGCATGACAAAGTCTTCATCATAGTCTTCCGATGAATCCTCATCATCATAGGTGAATGGGATGGTCTTAAAAGTAAGGGCTTTCTTCTTTGGAGCCTCCCTTTCTTCTCTTACCTCCATCTCCATCTCATGGGCTTTAAGATTGCCGATGAAGCCAGAGAAGTCCATCTCCTTCCTATCATTTAGCTCCTTGAGGGTGGTTGCCTTGATTTTCAAGACTTGGGAAGAGCTCTAATGACCTTTCGGATCTTTTGGTCATTGTCAATATTGTCACCTAAAGAAGATAGAGCATTAGTGATTTTGGTAAAATGGGTGAGCATATCATCTATGCATTCATTATCAAGCATATAAAAAGTCTCATATTGAGAACGGAGAAAGTCAATTTTAGATCTCTTGACTTGAGATGTTCCCTTATGAGTAACAATAAGAACATTCCAAACTTCAAAAGCAGATTTGCTGTTAATGATGCGTGACAGATCATCTGCATATTGGGCTCTGGCATTGGCCTCATAGTCCTTAGAGGTGTATTCGGACCATGTTTTCTCATCAGTGAGAGGTTCAATAAATTCTTTAGTGATGGACCTAGCAACTCTAACTCCTAGGGATTTTAGGAAAAGGTTCATTTTGACCTTCCAAATAGGAAAGTTCAATCCATCAAATTTGGGTGGGGACTTGATGCTAGAAAAGTCAACAAATGCCATGAATACAAGTATAATGCACAACAAATAATCAATGCAACAAATAGATATAGCCAATAATGAGGATCTCCCTAAGGTGGTTAGACCAAATGCTAGGGTTAGGCTCTGATACCAATTAAAATCACCTAGAGTGGGGTGAATAGGTGATGGCTATACTAAGTGACAAATAATGTGGATTAAAAACAATTCAATAATAAGCAACAATTATAAGAAGACTTGTAAGAAAATAGACAAGTAATAGAGCAAGTAAAGTAGAGAGAGTTTAGAGATAAGTGGACAATCGCAAACACGAGGATATGTTTCGAGGTTCGAGCCACTGCTCTACGTTCCCGCCTCCAACACGATGAAGGATTTTCACTATTCTTGATCCCACCGGATCGTCAATACAAGTTCTCACTAGAACTCCTTGGACACACTTGTCCTCTCTCACGGTGTCGCAACACCAACTAGGAGCTCACTAGCTCGCTTGAGGCCGATGCCTCTACAACATCTCAATATGAAGAAAAATGTGATCAACACTTGACCACAAACAATGGCTCACTTGAACAACCGTACAACCAAGATGAGGAGATGAAACTTTTGGGATTGTGTAGTGCACAAATCTAGATGAAAAGTAGAGGAAAGCTTCAAGATAAAAGGATTGAAAATTTGGCTCAATGAAAGCTTTTTGCTTAAAGGTTAAAATTTTAAAAACTTTGAACTTTAACTTATAAATCTTGTAAATCTTAGTTTAGAACAGTACCTCTATTTATAGGGGATGAAAACTTGTTAACAAGGGCTAAGAGATTCGTTGGGGGCAATCCCAACACAAAACAAATTAGAAAAATAGCTGTTGGAATCTGTCAGGAGATTCTGACTGCTGTCGGTCAACCGGGCCGGTCGACCGCCAACGGTCGGATTTCCGACTGTTGGGAAAGCGGCCGACCAGGCCGGTCGACCGAAGTCCAAACAGAGAGTGAGTTCTCTTTGTCGGTCGACCGGTCCGGTCGACCGAGAAAAAACAGAGAGCACTGCTCTAGCTCTCGATCGACCGAAGTGCACACATGCATAGTGGTGCATGTCGGTCGACCGCCCGATCAACCGACAGAGCATTTCAGCTCTACCAGCGGTCGACCGTGCGGTCGACCGGACTAGGCCAAAATCTGATTTTTTTTTTTAAAGGCTTTTTGAAGATAGAAATTTTTGATAAAAATTCTTTAAATTGGTATATACAAAATAGAGTTCTAGGGCTTATAAGGACTAGGGTGTGATCATAGATCGACACCAAAATGATTTGAACTTTATTTTTATAAAATCCTTTTTTTAAACAAAAACTGTTTTTCCAAAAACTTGTTTTTCCAAAAACGATTTTTCCAAACTTTGTTTTTCCGAAATTAGGTTAGAAATTTTGTAATAAAAATTTGTTTGTACCATGAAGCAATATGAAATGTGTGTGTGTGACAATCCCAAAGTTATTAACCTCTATCATCTCGGTTTTGACAAAGTAGACTATAAATCCTAACTAAAAATAGAAAATACAAATCTTGTATAGTCTTCAATCTTGTTTGATCCTGGAGCTCTTCTATTGTGCTAGGCTCTGGGATCCAAATCTTTGCGGCTTCCAAATGTGTGAATCTTGTATTGGAGTCGTCAACCAAACTATGATTTTTACCTGAAACTCATTTAAACAAACTTATTAAAACATAACTATATATGGTTTGTTATCATCAAAACTTAATACTCAGCTTAAATGATATCATAATATCACTTCATGTAGGCCAACTATTACTCTCAGATTAAATAAAAAAATTAGAAAAGATCCAAAAATTAAAAGGAATCAAGTGAAAAAACTTCTATGATAAGGGATATGCACCTACTTCTTCTTTTTCAGAATTTCCTCTGCAGTGGAAATCTTATCTACACAAGTCTTCTCGAGTTCAGAGAGTGCAGCCTTGTCCTTCTTCCCTGAAAGCCAAAGAAGATACTACAATGGTCAGCCTCGGTGAGGAGTTGTATGAGTTTCAACATGATAAGTGAACAAGGATTCTCACTTTGTTGTTCATAGCGGAGGAATAACTTCTCTTTTTCATCTTCATACTTCAAAAATATATCTAAAAATGGTAAAAGCAAAACCTTCAATTATAAAGCAGTGGAAGTGCTGCTTAAATTTAGACGTCTTTTTTGACATTTTAGATTTGCTTCCAGACTCCTACTGTAAAACTATTAATTAATAAACAATACAATAATTATTGGAATCCACTAAGTTCAATGCCATAAAAAACTTATCAGTTTTGATATTTAAAGAAGTACAGGTTAATGGGAACTATACCTAGAGATTAACAGTGGATCAGGTCAGAGGCATGCATATATTCATTGTTGCGGATAATTTCTACATTTACTTTTACAAATCTAAGCTACTACGAAGAAAAGCAACTATGGAATTAGAAAAGATATACCATCCACTGTTAAAACTACATGACATAGTCATCCTCTACTCTGAGTTTCTTGATCTCAAAAAAAGTATGTAAGATATGTAAAATTTAGATGTGGGGAGTGTGAAATCTTTTTGGTAGAGTTTTTTTCCTCATTGGAGATAGCCAAGAGAGAGGAAAATGAGTACTAGCGGGTTCATGTAAAAAAATCAACAGATCTGTGCAATTGTGTACAGATCAGTCGACTAGAAGAAGTGCTAGTCGACTATTATCTTGAATTAGTCAACTACTAAGATCATCCAACTTTATGTTCGTTTGATTAGTCGACTACTATATTTGTCGACTACTATATTTGTCGACTACTGTAATGCCAACTTTCTATTGGAGAGAATTAGTCGACTACTGAGATTGGACTAGTTGACTAATGCGACCAGACTGGCACTTTCGAGTTTGATTTTAAATTCCTTTCTGATATGAATTCAGATATGTTGATTTTCTTTTCTTCATGGACTCTTTGGTTATATAAAGAGGGGTATTATCTCTAGTATTTGTATCTTGTAATTGTTAACTAATAAGATATCCCCCTGAGAACGTAGGCAATTGCTGAACCTCATTAAATCTTTGTGTTTTCTTGCTTTCTTCCTTTTTGTTTATTCTTGCTATATTTGTGAATGTTCTTTGTTATGCGGCAATCCTCTGAGGGTTCCCAACAATTGATATCATAACTTTTTAAGTTTCGATGAGGAGTTTTTTGTTCGGATAGAGCAAATCACTTGGAGACTGTCTACAGTTTCATTTGGAGGTAAAGATCTGATCTTTTCTATTTAATTTTATTTTCACTAATTATTTTTGGCATTGCTTTGAGGAGTCTACTGAGGAAATGGCCGAAGATAGTCAATCCGAGATGAAACCGTAAATAATCATCCGTCAAAGATTGACGTGGTAAAGTTTGATGACACGAACAATTTTAATATGTGGAGATGGAGGTGATGGATGCTCTAATAGCATCAAACCTTGAATACGCTTTACATTTGAAAGAAAAGTCAAAGGAGACTTCCAAAAAGGACTAGGACAAGATGAATAAGACGATATATGCGTCATACGATCGTATTTAACACAATAAATCAAGTAATATATGATGATCAAGACTTCAACGAGGAAGATATGGGTGATCCTTGAGAGCAAGTATCTAATCAAGAACATTGAGAATCGCTTAACCTAAAGAGGAGGATTTTTCTCTTTCAATTAGAGAAAAGAATCTTGATCGATGAACACATGAATAACTTTACGAAGCTTCTTGCGGACTTAGCCAACATGGATGCAGTGATTGAGGATAAGGCGTTGATTCTTTTAAGTTCTCTACCTGATGGGGACTAAGAGGTTCTCACCCTAATCAATGATAAGCGATCTCTTGGCTATAATAAAGTTTCTTCTGCTCTAGTTAATCAGGAATTGAGAAGAAAAGACAAAAGGTCATCAAATAGTACATCAATAGAAGTGTTAACGGTAAGAGTCATGAGCCCCTATCGAAATAACAAAGGTGATCTGGCAGATCGAAGCTCAGAGCCGATTTTAGAGATCTGAAGAAGAATTAGTATACCTTCTGCAAAGAGTTAGGGTACTGAAAAGTAAATTGTCCAAAGATCAAAGGTAAGGAGTCAAAACTCGAGGCAAATCTCACACACAGTACACAAGCTGGTATTTCAACTTAGACTCATTGATATTTTCATTCTCTGTCACTACTCCTACTGTTGGCTACTCATCGATTCTAGATACAAGTTCTACTTATCATTTGTGTCCTAATAGAGATTGATTTTTGTGCTTCCAGAAGCTCGACGGTTGTGAAAGTACACCTAGAAAGGGGGTGAATATGTGTATGGCTAATCTAATGACAAATGATGCAGAATTAAAAATAAATTACAACACATTTAGTGCAACCAAAGAGTGTAGCCGAATTCCTGGTGAAGAGCTCTGAACTATCTCCTCTAAATTTCTTTAAATAAGAGTTAAGGTGCTATATGAAGCTCTCTTGGTTCAACACAAGTGAGGCACACAAACAATACCAAGTATATAAGATATGAACAATATGAATCAATACAAGATATAAGAGAGAAAGAACGAGTTTAGAGATAGTGGATCAATCGCAAACACAAAGATATGTTTCGAGGTTCGAGCCACTGCTCTGCATCCCCGCCTTCACACAGAAGGATTTCCGCTAAATCGTTTGCATTGGACTTCCCCTATAGAGAACCTCCACTAAGGATTTGGGTAATACAAACTAGAAGTACACAATTCCTCTCTTCAATAATAACAACCTCTACACAAGAGGCAAGGCTCAACAATAATCACCTCTACACTTAGAGGGATAGGCACTTAGCCAAACAACAATCACCTCACATTAAAGGAATAAGGATCAAAGCCAAACAACAAATTCAATCACCTCTACACTTAGAGGGATAGCAACACAACCTCTACAATCACCTCTACACAAGAGGGATACCAACAATTACAAGAAAGGTTACAACTCTTGGTGATCTCAAAGACCACAGACCAATTTTCTTATCAAAATAAGATGTATCTGCTATATTTCTTTTCAAAAATGTAAACACACAGATGTAATGAAATTTATTATATTACTCTTATTAGATGTAATCAAATAAATATAATGGAATATTATTTGGAATGAAAATATTTTGGATGGAAATGAATTTTGAAATGAAAATATTTAATGCTTAGATATTGCCTGACTTGTTTTTACCTTTGGCTTTTGGAATTGGTACGACCATGGCTCTTTGGAGTGCTGATCTATACCTATTGTATAGTTGGTTGGATATGGAGTGGATTGGAGTTTGTGCTGTTCTTTCCGAGCGAGGGAGATTCCATCAGCGGTACCTGATTAGTCACATATGTTGCATTTACATTGTCACCTTACCATGCTTTTAGCTAATAAATCCTATTAATAAGTTTTCTTTTTCTTTGCTAAATGTAGGCCCAAGTGCTTAAAGAAAGGAAAGAGAAACAATCCCAAAAGCCCACCAAATTCTGAATTAATTCAGAATAAATTTGAAATGAAGAAATCAGGGCTAAATCTTGGCATATCAAGAGGTTGAGAAGAATCCACCCTAAATCGAGCGGTTGAAGCCACACAATCAAAGCTGTTTCGTCAACATTTTGGAGCAGAAATAAGAAAACCAGCAGCAGATACATGCCAAACACCAAACCAGGAGCTCCCCCTTTGTGTGTGGCCAGCTGGCCAAACTAGGGCCGTAGAAACGCAGCCCTAGCCACGTTTTCGCGGCTCTATGGAGTTTGTTGGGGGAGCGTTTGCTCCCCCAATCTTCCCAGGATCCTCCTCGTTTGGGTTTTAGCTATAAATATGGGTTTCAGCAAAGAAAAAGGCAGCGAAGACTAGGATTATATTTTGTGTTTATTTTCTTAGGATTAAGGCTCTTTGTTAGCTAGCACAAAAGTTATAATCTTATTTTTACTTTGTAGTCCAGTATCAAAACTTGTGAGAAGAGAGGAATTGAGTGCTTGTACTTGAAGATTGAAGTGACATTAATACAAGAGTCGAGCCGCTTTTTCTTCCACTTGCAGTACGGTATGGTTTGCATTATGTCTATGCTTTCTATGGATAACTAAACGGTTTTCTGGGCTCGCTATTGCAACTCTCTTTTGCTCTTCTTCTCTCCTATTTTTAAAAGAAAAAGTCCCGATGACTCATATGATTGCCTTACTTAAAAGCCTTTCTTTTTGAAAGTGTTCTTGAAGGCACATGAGGATGGGTTGGATTGTTAAACTCTCACTTCCTTCACGAACATCTCTTGAATTATTTTTACTGCATTCTTGCTTCTTCGCGCTTGATGATTTAATATTCAATTATAACGATTTCTTAAAGAAAAGACTAAACTCTTCCAACCATCTTATGTGTTTTACTTCAACCTTTCTAAAAATCAACTTTAAGTTTTGCATATGATCACTTTGAGGCACTTAATATTTCAATAGGAGAATGAACAATTGAGTAGTGAGATAGTGAGCCCAGATTTGCTTCATTATTATAATCAACAAAACAATCTTCAAACTTTTTAAATCACCTTCTCCAAAACCTTTTCTAAAGTTGTAATTTCTCATTTAATCATCTCTTTCTCTCCATTCTCTTTTCCATAAAAAAATAAACACAATTCTTTATTTTTAAACGATTCACCAAAAAGCTTCCATCGTATTCCTCCTCGTGGACACGACCCGTTAGCCACAAGCTACACGGTAAACTCTTAAACTCTTTGATTGTTCTTTCTTTTAGCAATCAAATTTTGGCACTGTTGCCGGGGAGGGAGCGATGTAGTTATTTTTTAACAAGTTTTATGTGTTGTTTCAGGGACTTGAAGATTCAGATCTAGCATTCAAGCTTTGAAAGAGAAGACTTGCAAAATCTGTGCCCCTACTCTCGAAAGTAGGAAACAGAATTTTAAGAAATTGCTTTGCAAGAACTTAAAATTTCATTAGACAACTAAAAATTTTGTTTTGCAGGACATATTGCTCGCAAAATCTTAATTTTTTTTGTTATATTCTCGCTATTTCTACTATCACCATCCCTATCTTAATCCAATAGTAATTTGAATGATTGTTAATTGCTTAAAAAACGTTTAGACTTGCATTCTAGGTATTTGTCTAATTACGTTTACTTTACAAGTACTGTTGAAGAGAGCTGGAGACAAGGTACGTATGCATAGAATATAGTTTAGGAAACATTCTTGGGTGTTAATTGCTTTTGAATGTTACTTTTCTATATCTTGCACACTTTGCACAATTAACTCTAAGGGCAAAATCCAAGTCAAGATAAGATGGGAAAGTCATTACCCTTTCTTAGCCCACAAACCATCTCCAAGCACGCACAACCTAAACCTAAGTAAAATCTGATAGACATTAGCCTTAGGGACATCTCGAACTCATTAGGAGATTATCCTAAGGGGAAAAAGTGTTAGAATTTGACTCCTGCCGAATCAGTCTCTAGAAAGGGATTAAGGGCCGAAAGCCTGAAGATTGGTGGTTACTTAATTAAGAAACGTCTTTGACGGATAACCTCCCACCAATCTTGCCCTGACCTGGCTGATTAGTTTGTGATCAAAGTCTACATTATACCTCCAGTGGACAATCAACCAGTTAGGAGTTGTCTAGGTCAAGGTTACCTTAGACTAAGCTTGGTTGTTTTCTTTTCTTGACTATTGGTGAACTTGTTTGTGATTGTGTTTGTGTATGCAAGTGTGGTCAAGAGACCCTAATTCATCTAGGTTAACTAGAAACACATCACTACCCAAGTTCGAAACAAGACCAGATTCAGTTATGGATCGACTGACATCTTTGCAGGATAGGTTTTATCCCATTAGAACATCACTTCCATCCTGCATCCAACTTTCATCGGTTGGTGAACACAACTTTGAGCTTAAATCACAGTTCATCAACGCACTCCCTAAATTCCATGGCTTAGAGTCCGAAGATGCGTATTTCTTCATAAGAGAATTTGAAGAAGTATGCTTAATGATGAAAATCCCATACCTTGTAGATGATGTGATTTGGTTGAGATTTGTCCCATTCGCTCTTAAGGACCTAGCCAAGAAATGGCTCTACAGCTTAGCGGCCGACTGTATCACATCTTGGATGGTTTCATCAAGGTCTTCTTGAAAAAATTCTATCCAATCCATAAGACCGCTCTCGTTAGAAAAAACATCATGCAGTTTAAGTAAGAACCTAGTGAACCATTTTAGAGGTACTTTGAACGCTTTAAAGATCTCCTTGTCCAATGTCCTCATCATGGAATAGAGAAATAGCGACAATGCTAAATTCTTTATGACGGTTTAGACTACTCGACCAAGACCCTCTTAGAAAGCATGTGCCAAGGGGGATTCTTGCAGAAGGATGAGCATGAAGGATGGGATTTATTTGAGAATCTAACTGAAAAGACCATCCAATGGGAACCTACTAGTGAAAGCTCTAGAAATCCTAACTCTATTTCTTCAAAAGGAGGTCTCCATTCGATTGAATCATCCATAGCTAATGGACTAAGTTAGTTAATCTAGCGAGAAGACTGGAAGCTCTAGAAACTAAGGAACCAAGTCCAGTCAATCAAGTCAGCCCAAACCAATTTCTAACTCTGGGTTGTACCTACTGTCAGGCCATGAATCATGTGTTTGAGGAGTGTCTTGTATTTCAAGCTCACAACATTTTTCTGAACCGATGAATGCGGCTTTCTCAAGGCCGAACAATGATCCTTACGCTCCAATGTACAATCCTGGCTGGAGAAAACACCCCAATTTCTCCATCAAAATAATAACCACCCACGGTCAAATCATACAAACCACTTCCATCATTTCAATAATTCTTCCATTCATCAACCCAACTTCTCCAATTTCTATAATAATTCTCCCAACCATCCACCAAACTTTCCAAACAATCAATAGAACTTTCCCAACCAAGCTCCACAATCCTCCTTCCAGAATTCTCAACTTGAAAGGAGAATGACTGATTTTGAGAAAAATATGGAAAGGTACATGAAGAACCAAGATTCTCTCATGCAAACAATACAGAGGCTAGAGGGTTAAATGAGCCAGTTAGCCAACCCACAACATGAGAGGCAAAAGGGTACCTTGCCCAATCAACCAATTATGAATCCTAGGAATTCACAACAAGCTCATTTGGTTGAGGATCAATCACTGAATCAATATAATGTTGTTCATATATTGAGGTCGGGAAAGAAAGTTGATAACCAAGTGTCAACACCACCTAATCCTAGTTAACACAATCACACTTCAGCATCTACCTCATCTAATCCCACTCCTCGTAAATTTAATGAATCCGAAAAAGATAAGTCAAACAATCATGTGCACCAGCCTATAGCACCATTTCCTAATAGGCTGAAAAATAAGCAAAATCTGCACATGGATAAGATAATTGAGATCTTTAATCAAGTGAAGATAAATGTGCCACTTCTTGATGCCATCCAACAAGTCTCATCTTATGCTATGTTTCTTAAGGACATGTGCACCAAGAAGAGAAAGACTAATGTACCTAAAAAGGTCTTCTTAGCCACTAACATTATTGAGCTACTATCGGGTCTGATCCCTGTCAAGTACAAGGATCCAGGTAGTCCAACCATTGCCTGCACAATAGGATAAGCTGAGATTAGTCGTGCACTTCTTGACTTGGGGGCAAGTATCAACTTGCTTCCATTCTCAGTTTATCAACAACTCGGGTTGGGCGATCTTAGTCCAACTCGAGTCACTATCTAACTGGCTGACCGTTCAGTGAAAGTTCCAAAAGGAGAGATTAACGATGTCCTTATCCGGGTTGGGGAGTTTATTTACCCTGTTGATTTCATAGTTATTGAGACACAACCTATGTCTAACTCCAATCATAGGGCTCAAACTCCTGTTATCCTAGGGCGATCATTTCTTGCTACTGCCAATGCCATCATCAATTGTAGGAATGGATCCATGAGGTTAACTTTGGGAACATGACTAGAGAAGTCAATGTCTTCAATCTAGACAAACAACCTCGTAAGATAAGAGATCAAACATTTGAGGTAAACTTTATTGAAAATAATTGTTATGAAGAGAGTGAAGATTCTGAAGATGAGTCATTGTTTCTTAATGAATTATTTAAAAATGAATGCGATTATCTTGATGTCAAAGATCCTCATGTTAGAGTACCCTTTAAAAAGGGGAAAATTGATTTGAATATCTTCACTTTTGATGAGCCAACCAATAATGCATCGCATGAGGATATAATTCAAGAACCTCCAATTGACATACTCTTTGAAAACCTCTTCAAAGAAGAACTCATGTGTTGGATGAACAAACTAGGGATCTTTTGGTTAATTGCGCATCTCTAGGGGAAAGTGTTGACCTAAGCTTTGAGGAGATATATGGAACTGAGTTAGAATTCCTAGGCATTCATAATGAAGAAGTTCTAAATGAGAAGGGTGGTGGTGGTAAATTTTTGAATAATGATTGTGACAATATGAGGAAGAAATACCTAAAGAAGGTGAGACTGGAGAGGCAAGAAGCTAAAATGACAAAACGCTTGGCCTCCCGACTGTGCCTATAAAGAGGACCCATTGGAATGATGGGAAGAGAGCAAGAGGGATGAGACCGAAAAAGCTCTAGGTGGGTGAAACTTGATGTTGTACATATTTCTGTATAATATATGCACCTCTTTTACATTTCATTTCATGCATGTATACATTTCTTTCATACATTGGGGACAATGCATGAGATAAGTATGGGGGAGGGTTCTAACATTACTGATATAAAAAAAAGGGAAACAAAATGGATATATATAAAAAAAAAATTGAAAGGGGTAGATAATATTTTGAAATATTTTTTAAGAAATTAAGTCAATTTTAAGGAATAGGAGAATCATAATTAGGATTTCTTACTCTTAGTCAAAATAAGATAACTTATTTGATTTTTAGGGTCAGGAAGAAAATTTGTGAAAGTAATTTAGTCTTGATATTTACCTTGATGACATATGCACACAAAATACACTTACACACTTAGGGTTTAAAAACAGAGACTCTTATGCCTTATAAAAAAATATGATGAAAAAAATAAGTCTAATTATTGATTAGCTAGGTGCTTTGGCCTAAGCAAGCCTTAGTATTTATATAAAAGATAATTAGATAAAAAAACCAAGTCTAATTATTGATTAGCTAGGTGCTTTGGCCTAAGCAAGCCTTAGTATTTATACAAAAGATAATTAGATAAGTTTGAAAAAAAATGTGTATATAAATCCTCTGATTAAGCTAGGTATTTATGCCTCATGAAGCATAAGTATTCACGCCTAAAAGAGGTACATCGTATAAATAAAAACCTTGGTTTTGTGGCCTTATCTGCTCGAGTGTTTAAGTCCTTAGGGGTGTTTTCTCACCTGGTACCCTAAAACTGTCCGGTTTGGGTGTCACCGACTGAATGCTCGTTACATGGGCATATTAGAAAGCCTAATAAAATTGAGGAATAAATTTCACCAAAAAATAAATAAATATAAGGCATAGGAGTTAATGTTAAAGAACCTTTAGTCAACTTCACAGTCACGATGGTACATACAACTCAGGGTGAATTAATAGACTAGATGAGAAGTACAAATTGACTCCTTACTTTAATTGATGACATATTTTTGAATAGCGATAACTTTAGGAATGAAAATTTTGATATTCCTATAACTTATAAATTATTTAAACTCTCACAAATCTACTTCAAATATTTTCTCCTTTAAAAAAATGCTTTTCGAAAATACTAACCTTTTTCTCTTTTTTCATGGATTTTGTAGGTGCAATCCACTGAAAACCCTCATGAGACAAAACTCATCTTCTAAAGGTAACCTAGAGGTTTAACGGCTTGTTGCACATGCTCAATGCAATCGAGTGACCTGCGAAAGTGGTCCAATAATTGATTAGAATTAGTATGATGTTTTGCTTGAGGGTGAGCAAAAAATAAGTTTGGGGGTGTGATTAGTCATATATGTTGCATTTACATTGTCACCTTACCATGTTTTTTAGCTAATAAATCCTATTAATAAGTTTTCTTTTTCTTTGCTAAATGTAGGCCCAAGTGCTTAAAGAAAGAAAAGAGAAACAAGCCCAAAAATCATCAAATTCTGAATTAATTCAGAATAAATTTGAAATGAAGAAATCAGGGCTAAATCTTGACATATCAAGAGGTTAAGAGGAATCCTCTCTGAATCGAGTGGTTGAAGACACACAATCAAGGCTGTTTCGTCAACGTTTTGGAGCAGAAATAAGAAAACCAGCAGCAGATACGGGCCAAACATCAAACCAGGAACTCCCCCCTTTGGGTGTGGCCACCTGGCCACACCAGGGCCACGGAAACGTGGCCCTAGCCGCGTTTTCATGGCTCTTTGGAGTTTGTTTGGGGAGCATTTGCTCCCCCAATCTTCCCAGGATCCTCCTCGTTTGGTTTTTAGCTATAAATATGGATTTCAGCAAAGAAAAAGGTAGCGAAGACTAGGATTAAATTTTGTATTTATTTTTTTAGGATTAAGGCTCTTTGTTAGCTAGCACAAAAGTTGTAATCTTATTTTTTACTTTGTAGTCCAGTATCAAAACTTGTGAGAAGAGAGGAATTGAGTGCTTGTACTTAAAGATTGAAGTGACATCAACACAAGAGTCGAGCTGCTTTTTCTTCCACTTGCAGTACGGTATGATTTGCATTATGTCTATGCTTTCTTCGTTGTTTTCTATGGATAACTAAACGGTTTTTTGGGCTCGCTATTGCAACTCTCTTTTGCTCTTTTTCTCTCATGTTTTTAAAAGAAAAGGACCCGATGACTCATATGATTGCCTTACTTAAAAGCCTTTCTTTTTGAAAGTATTATTGAAGGCACATGTGGATGGGTTGGATTGTTAAACTCTCACTTCCTTCATGAACATCTCTTGAATTGTTTTTACTTCATTTTTGCTTCTTCGCGCTTGATGATTTAATATTCAATTATAATGATTTCTTGAAGAAAAGACTAAACTCTTCCAACCATCTTATGTGTTTTACTTCAACCTTTCTAAAAATCAACTTTAAGTTTTGCAAATGATCACTTTGAGGCACTTAATATTTCAATAGGAGAATGAACAATTGAGTAGTGAGATAGTGAGCCCAGATTTGCTTCATTATTATAATCAACAAAATAATCTTTGAACTTTTTAAATCACCTTCTCCAAAACCTTTTCTAAGTTGCAATTTCTTATTTAATCATCTCTTTCTCTCCATTCTCTTTTCCATAAAAAACAAACACAATTCTTTATTTTTAAACGATTCACCGAAAAGCTTCCATCGCATTCCTCCTCGTGGACACGACCCGTTAGCCACAAGCTACACGGTAAACTCTTAAACTCTTTGATTGTTCTTTCTTTTAGCAATCAGTACCTACAAACTTTTGACCTCCGAGTGGGGAAAATCCTAGCAAAGTTAGGTTCACAGTCGTCTCCGAGTGAGGGTAATCCCATCAACAGAGTGGTGAATTTGGTAGGGCTTTGAGTGAAGGTAATAGCCATCATTAGATTGGGTCTGTCATCTCTGAGTAGGGGTGGAACTCATTAGCAGAGGGGCGAAGCCAGTTGGTCTTCTAGTGGGGGAAATTCCAACAGTAGAGTTGGGTTCACAGTCATTTCTGAGTGGGGGTAATCACATCAACGGAGCGGTGAACTTGGTAGGGCTCTGAGTGGGGATAATACCCATCATCAGATTTGTTCACTCATCTCTGAGTGGGGATGGAACCCATCAGCAGAGAGGCGAACTTGGTTGGTCTCCGAGTGGAGAAAATCCCAGTTTTGGAGTGTACCTGACTGCTCGTAGGCTAGCCGACGAGGTGCCCGTAGGTAGGTTCTAATACTGATTCTGAATAAATATCATGTTCATTTAAGTAATGTGACTAATTATGCATAATATCTACCTAATAAATATATTGTTCATGATACTAAAAGTTACTGGGAAAGCATCGTTGACCGTAACACTGTACAATCATATTGTTCATCTGTACACGGTTACTGTTACTGTTCACTATTACTGATATTGTTCACCGTGTATATGATTATTGATTTACTATTACTGTACTGTTATCGTTACTGTCACCGCATCGTCCCAATATTCTAGGTAACATGGATATTGACTGACTTAACTGAATTAAATAATAAAGTAATTGAACAACTTACACTGGGATTGGGGAAATTGATGGAGGAGACAGCGTCTATATTTTGGGTGGACCTAGGATACAGGTTGCGCAAGCGACTGAGGGTTCCACTGCAGGGTTCCTGGGGGATGACTGACATCCCATCTGTACTGTTACTATTTCACTGTTTTCACAGTGAGATTACTGTTACTATTACTGAGTACCTAGCAGTACGGCCTGGTTCAGCGCCAGGAAACTGAGGTCGTGGTCCTTAGTATGTACGGGACCCACCTAAAGTATGAACAATGTCTCTTCTATTAATTTCAATAAGTTAGGATATCGATTGACACGTGTAGTAGGCGCAGTATGGGATGCGTCTATTACAGGTGGCAATTGGTGTTCGCTAATATAATAAATGATTATGAACTGTCAATGTATTGTGACTGACCATAATCACCTGATTGTACATATATATCACCATGATAGATATATGATTGTAACCATGACTGGATTTATATAGCAGATTAGTGATATTGCTAGGTTACACATTATGACGTCAGTTGTTTGTTTATAGTTATTTTACATGTCTTTTACCTGCACTCTTATTCATGTTATTGTTATTCAATTGCTTGTTTATCATGTTATTTGGTTAACTTATGTCTGCAGTTATTTTGTTACATTTTATGCACACTGTTTATATGCACGAGTTTTCCTCTTTACACACACTCACCAGTCGCTTTCTGACGACCCTGGATTTGTACGTCCAGATATTGGACGCTTATTTCTGGTGTGCATGTGTTCGATGAGACTGTACGCTTTGCGAGGAGCTTGAGTCTCTCTCTGATTCTGGTATTCTCATCCTTCTTATATTCTTGTTATTTTCTGGTTCTTCCTTTATCGCATTCAGCTGCCATTTTCTTTTCGTTATTCATCTGCTATCATTGTGATAGACTTTATATGTATTATTGCAGTGATTTTGATTCATAGTTCAGATTTATAGCTTGTTCAGGTTAATTTAGGCTTAGCGTGTATACGTGGGGTATTTTCTTTGCGTATATACGTCGCCAACTCTCATCGCGACTCCGTTTTCACATATTATGGAAAGCAGGGCGTGATAGGGTTTTCTTGGTATCAGAGCCAGGTTTTGACATAAAACGGACTTGATTCTTACTGGTAACTTGAACGAGTTATAATTACACTGCAATATACATATACTATCTAATGATATTGACTCCACTTGGAATTGACTGTCTTCCCTTCGAAAATCCATTTATTTGATCTTTTGATATCCTGATTTCATCTCTTCTTTTATATAGATCTTGGTTTCCATCTTGATTCCCGTCCTCTTTTGTCGATTTTATTTTCTGGTCTTATCCATTGAAATTGGTCACTCCATTTTAAAGTTGGTAGCAGAGATCAGAGCGCGCAGCGGAATCGTGGTGTCCCCAGCGAGGCGTTGTGGAAGTATTTTTTGTTTCTCTCTGGATTTGGATTCTTTTATCATTCCCTATTTTTATTTAAATTTCGAGGACGAAATTTTAATAAGGTGGGTAGAGTGTAATTTTCCTAACTAATAATACTGTATTTCTACTCTTATTAATTTTATGTAGAATTAGTTATTATTATTGATTAATTTATTTTATACAGGTGTATAAATATATGTGCACACATATTAAGTGTATATGTTTTGGATTTAAATTTATACTAGTATATGTATGTATTATATTTTATACCTTATGATTAGCCTTATTATTATTATGTTACTGTTGGTATTATTCCTAAATGATCTTCTTGTCCAACCCATAATCCAATTATTTAATAAACCATAACTTATTTACTCATATCCACAAATAAAGTAAAATAAAATAAATAAATAAATAAATAGGTTAAACAAAATATAGTAATAATAATAATAAAATAAAAATATGTGCTTAAATTGTATATTCCAAATTCGAGCTTATGTTCCTTTGTACCAAATCCTAACGTCTAAACCATAATGCCACATTAGCGTGCGGTTAAGTAAGAGACCTAAATTATTTTAAACAACCAAATTCAAATTTAAAAATTCAAATTTATAACTGAAAGATCTCAAGAGATCTTTAGGGATCTTATCTTAACCACCTGATTGCTAAAAATCCTAAAAGATCTTATCTTGTAACTTTCTTCTTCTGCCTCCGTCAAAAAAAGAAAGAAAGAAAGAACGACAGTCAGAGAAATCCAAATCCATCATTCATCCTTATCCTTCACCATTCTTGGAACTGATCGTGATCGCGACGGAAAAACCGCTTGAAGGTTGAGGAGCAGTTGGAGATTGAGGAGCAGGTGAAATCCAAGTAAGTAAAGAATTCAATTATTATGAATTAACATCTTTACTTCTACTGCATGATTAAAACTTTATTCTTGTTATACAACCTAGATCTCCCTTAGATCTAAATCAATTTATATGAATTAGAATTTAATAACATGTCATGATTTAAAAATCCCCTTTTATGAAGCTGAGAATCTATCCATAATATAAACAAAATAAATTGGTTAATGTTACAATTCATTAATAGAAATTTTGGAAGATATATATATAATTATAGGAATAAATATAAATGTATTTAAGAATTAAAAAAAAAAGAACAGAGAGCCGACTGCTCTCGGCCAAAGGCCTAGAGCAGCAGGCGCGCTGCACAGACCCGGGTTGGGTTTGTGCAGCAGGGTCTGCACCCGACCCGGGTGCAGACCCGCACCCGAATTGGCCGGCCCAGTGGCCTGGGCAGCCACTAGGCCAAACCCAAACCCAAAAAAAAAAAAGAAAAAAAAAAGGAAAGAAAGAAAGGGCCTGGTAAAGCCAAGGCCCAGTTAAGAGGATTTTAAAAGAAGAAGAAGAAGAAGAAGAAGAAGAGATAACTGGGCTGCAAATAGCCCAGACCCAGAAAAAAATAGAAGAAAGAAAGAAAGAAAAAAAGAGGGCTGGGCCGCCACTGGCTCAAGCCCACAGGAGAAAAACAAAAAGAAATAAAGAAAAAGTGTTGGGCCGCACTGGCCCAGGCCCAGAAAAGAAACAAAGAAAAATAAAAAAACAGAAACTGGGCCATCATTGGCCCAACCCAAAAGAAAAGAAATAAAGAAAAGGAAAAAGAATGAAAAAAGAGGAACTGGGCTCATCCATTGGGCCTGGTCCAAACAAAAAAAAAGGAAAGGAAAAAAGGAACTGGGCCTGGTTAATTGGGCCAGGCCAGAACCCATAAAACAGAAAAGAAAAGGAAAAGAAATAAATAGAAATTAATTCAGAGTCTAATTTCAGAAGCCTAGTTACAGTTCAGCCCAATTGTTATTGGTTTTAATCCATTTTAACCTTACCCAAATACAAAAACAGACCCACTAAGTTATTGAAAAACAATTCTTTTTGCTAGATAAAATTTGAAAAAAATAATTAAAAATAGGGATAAATATGTAGATAACCCCTAGAATCTATTAAAAAATTTTTGGGTTAACTGCAAATCATATTGGATTGAAACACTGCTTTCTAGTTAGAAACCCGCTACTTCAACATACAAACCCGTTAAGGAATTTCATGTTTTTAATCATTTAAACCCCACAAAAATCAGAAAAATTCCAAAAAATTCTAATATACTCGTATATACGAATATATATGTATGTACGTGGGTGTACACATATGTGTCAGTGTGCTCGGGAGTAAATTTAATGTATATTTATATTTTTTTGTATGTGTTGGTTAGGTGTTGCAGCGTTCGGAATCATTTGGTGAGATCCGAACCGTTGCGGGAGACCTGGACCCGATCCGGATTCATGCTCGTTGTGGACCCGATATACAGGCAATTCGAAGACCGATCCATAGGACGATCCGAAGATCAATACTGTTCATGTAGTGAACACCAGACGGCTATTCAGTTCCGAAACTGCGTCATTTCATGTGAGTGTTTGTTCTTATATCATTTTCTTCTTTACAGTTATTGTGTTTTATTCGTATTATTTCATGTATCCTTATTTTATATTTTACCAGTTTGACTTGCTGTATTACTTAATGAGACATTATTAATTGTTCACCTTATTTGTGTAATTGATATAAGCTCATATCAGCATCATTTCATGTGTTGGTAGATCGTCGTTGCTGGCTTAGGCCTAATATTGATATACCATGGACGGGACTTGACCTTGTAACTGATATAACTGTGATAAATTCTAATATAAGTATATTGATCTTGAGGCTAATTGATTGATGGTTGGATTAGAGATTCATATTTTATGCGTAGTATTTATCGGACAAATTGTTGGTGACTATTCTGACTAGAATTATTTTGGATATTGAGGACATGTTATATATGATGTTGATTTATCGACAGTTACCGACACATGGATATTCTAAATGTAATACTCTTGATGCTAGTGTACCCGATGAGACTGACTTCTGGACTGTTAGGAGCCATTATTTCTGGATTTCTCGCATTGATGAATTTGACTGATGTATTAATGACCTTATTGATATTGACTACTAGATATAGAGGTGGACTCCATGTTGATTGAGGATATTACATTTCTTAGTTACGATCTTGGATATCGATGATTGAATAAATAGGAAATCTTTATTAATAAAATGAAATCGTGGACTTGAACCTATCGATAGACTCGATTGGATTAGAGTTGACTTGGGGGTTGAGGAACAGGCATTGATTTGGTTGACCTGACCTGATAGATATTAGATACATATCTGATATGTTACATGACTTTGGGATCTTGTGATTGACCTTAATAGAGTGAGAGTTTGTGACAATCTTGATGGCATTGAAATATAAGGATTTGATTATGTGTATCAGGACATGTAGTATTTTAGTTATTGGGAATTGAATATATCGGTGACTCAGAGATTACATATATCGATGACTTGAAGATCAGAGTAGATTGATAGGGAGAGACTGATTATTGATATATTGAGACGGTGGTTATTGAACCAGATTACTGATACGGATTGATACTTGATGTTCACGATGATCGTATTGAGATTGTTGGTTAATAGATTAGTTACTATTGTATTTTAGTACAGATAGATGTGAGATATTGACTGGTCAGAGATTAGACTGTCCATTGAGCAGTATCTGGATTCGCTATTATATTAATTCATATTATTGAAAGTTACTGAGAGAATATTGTTGGACTGTAACACTTTCATTGTTCTATTGTTCTACCGTTTATACGGTAATATTGTTCACATTGTCATTATTACATTGATATTGTTACGGTCACTGTATCGTCCCAGTAATCGAAATAATATGGATATTGATTGTGACTAATAATAATATAAATTGACAACTTACACTAGGATTGGGGAAATTGATTGAGGAGACAACGTCTGTATTTTGGGTGGACCTAGTATACAGGTTGCGCAGCCAAGATATGGTTCCACTGCAGGTTCTGGGGGATGACTGACATCTCGTATTGTTCATATTGTCATTGTATCGACACATTGTTATTGTTATTGTTATTGTTATTGACTACCTAGCGGTAGGACCTGGTTCAGCGCCAGGCGATTGGGCCGTGGTTCCGGGTATGTACGAAACCCACCGAAAGCATGGACAATGTCTCTTCTATTAATTTCAATAAATTTAGGATATCGATTGACACGTATAGTAGGTGTAGTATGGGATGCGTCTATTACAGGTGGCAATTGGTATTCACTAACATAATAAATGATAATGAACTATTAATGTATTATGACTGACCATAATCACCTGATTGTACATATATATCACTATGATAGACATATGACTATATCTATGACTGGATTGTATACCAGACTAGTGACATGCTAGGTTACATATCTAGACATTAGTCGTTCCCCGTTATCATGACACCAGTTGTCGTTTACCGTTATTTTACTTGTTTTTGTCTGCACACTTAGTCATATAATTGTTATTCAGTTGTGCATTTATCATGTTATTTAGTGTTTGCATTTATCTGCTATTATTTTATGCACATTGTGATATGCACGAGTTCTCCTCTTTACACACACACTCACCAGGTCGCTTTCTAACGACCCTAGATTTGCACATCCAGATATTGGACGCTTTATTTCTATTGTGCAGGTGTTCGATGAGACGGTACGCTTTGTGAGGAGCTGGATGCTCTCTCTTTTGATTCTGGTATTCTTTCCTTTCTTTATTCCTGCTATTATTTTGATTCATGTATATCACACTTGGATTCTATTCTATTCCTTATTTCATTTCAAATCATGTGTAGCATTATATGTATTATTGTAGTATCATTGATTATTATGGTTCAGATTTATAGCTTGCTCAGGTTAATTTAGGCTTAGCGTGTATAAGTGGGGTATTTTCCTCGCGTATAGACGTCGCCGACTCTCGTCGCGACTCTGTTTTCACGTATTTTGGGAAGCGGGGCGTGATACAATAGCTCCATGAGCTCCCGTTACTTGATTCGTGCTCCCCTCTTAGCGGAGGGTCCTGGTCTCAGCAGCCAGGGGTCCGTTTAAGATCGTGATCCCGGGTATGCACGGGATACACCTACCCGATAAGAGCTCCTCGACCATTTGGTTTCCAAGTAACATAATAAAACAGTATACATAATAGTGACGTTGGGAACACTTATTATTTGGTCACTCTCTCGTTTGGATAATGGTACCCGTATGCCATGTCCAGATGGGTTCGACTGGAGTGTGGGCTCCAGTATGAACTGCTAGCGGTATGGGACACTGGAAGAGATTGATTAAAATACCAGGCGGTACCGATTGTTATTATTGGATAAATGACATGACTTGCCTGATACATGTATGCTATCTTGTTACTGTTCCTGATAATTTATCCGCTATCACGTTACATGGACACTTTGTTACTTTGCCTGGTGCATGTTACACTTTCTGTGGTGGCATACTACGCATGTTCTGCATTGCAAATATTCTGTTTTCTGTATACCTTATGGACATCATTACTGTATATGCACAACACCGAATTAGGGTTATATTACATATGCACATTTGTATGTTCACTTCTATCACATCACCACTGTACAACCTTATATATGGTATAAAACTGAAGCCTACTGTGGACATAACCCGATGATAACATGCTAGGTGGTGATGGTATTAAATATGTCATTGTTATATTGCTACAGATTATTAACGTTCTATTATATGGTATCACTATTACATAAACATGTATTATATATTATTATCATGCTTATATTACTATAGTACATATTACTGCCTCCTTCATTTTACCACTCACTATGACGCTTTCTGACAACCCTGGGTTTGCGTGCCCAGGTTGGAGATCTGAGTTATCGTATTGTCTGATAGTCCATTGGATCCACATAGGAGACTCATCATTGAGATCATTCAGAGGTATCTTTGTGATTTGTTTTTGTTATCTTATTTATCTCTGTTTTTCTTTCTGTTATGATCACTAACCTCTTACTGCAGGTATTCTTGTACTTATTTCCTGCTGAAACTCTTATAGATATGGAGGTGAATTCCTGTACTGAGGCTTAGCGTACGTACATGAGGGTTTTCTGCCCTGCGTATGTACGTCGACATAACGTCCACGTGCCTGCGGGATCGGGGCGTTACATAGTGGTATCAGAGCTTAGGTTCACACCTGGTGTGGGTAACCACCTGGGTCCATACTCGGGCTCTTGCCAGCAATACAATTAGATTCAGATTCAAACTTGTCTGTATCTGAATTTGGGATTCTAGCGACGAGTACAAGAATACCATGTCATTGACAATTCATTCCTTGACTCTTTTCTATTCCTTACTTACAGTTATCAACCATAATATCTGATTTCCTTCTCACTTTCTTTTCATCTTCTTGCTTCCAATTCGTTAGTGTTCGTTCACTACAATATTGCTCCATCCCGAGTTCCTTATAGATATCAGAGTGCGCAGTGAAAGTGTCGTGGACCCGTAACATTTAGGCTTTGGGGTTGAAAATATTGTTCTCACACCTGAATGGAAATTTCGAGGATGAAATTTTTTGTAAGGTGGGGAGAAATGTAACCCCCTGATCCCTGGTGTACATATCACAGTATCAGTACTCAATACTACGTACAAAATTACCTTACCCTTCCTGATAGTCAGATTAAACTGATGTCAGTGTCAGATATTATTTCCATTATTTTAGATTTTTTAGAAGCTTCTGGAATTTTTCTGGATTATTTTGAAAAATCTCCATAGTCGGATTGACCAATACTGAGAATCAGCTCTACGATTTTTAGTTCACAAACGGAGTAGAATTTTGAGAATCTGCTTTCACCTTGTGCCTTAGAATCATATGATCTACGTTAGGATATTTTTGCAGATTTTTCTGAATTTATGAAAAATCGAGCCAATCTGGTGTCGCCTGATATCGGCGATACACTCTAAGATTTTTAACTTGCAAACCGGACAATATTTCAAGAATCCGATTTCACATTACTCCTTAGCAAAATATTTTCTATTTTTCATAATTTGTGAGAATTGTTCGGAGCTAGTCAATTGTTGACCTAATTAAATAAGATTTTCTTTTTCCTTTTCTTTTCTTTTTCTCTTTTCTTTTCTTTTTCTTTCTCTTCTTCTCTGGATTCTTCTCCACGCCACCGCCTTACCCATCTCCATCGCCTTCTCTCTCTCCCCCCTCTTCTTTTTTAAACTATCTCTCTCTCCCCCTAACTCTCTCTAAGTCCTACTCTCTCTCTCTCTCTCTCACTGTAATCCCTCTCTCATTCTCATTGTTCCAGGCCTGGGGTGGGCCTGACCTACGCCAGCGGCCCGGCCTAGTGCCGCCGGAGGCCGGCGTCCCCGTCCTGGCACCACCGCGCACCCCAACCGGCCGCCGCACCCTTCTTCTTCTTCTTCTTCTTCTTCTTCTTCTTCTTTTTCTTCTCCTTCTTCTTCCTTTCTTCTTCATCTTCTCTCTCTCTCTCTCTCTCTCTCTCTCTCTCTCTCTCTCTCTCTCTCTCTCTCTCGTTCTCTGATCACCGCCGACGGGGCGGAGCCACCGCTGGCGAGGTGGGGCTGGCCGCCGCCAGCCCCTGCCCCCTCTCCTTTTCTCTCTCTTCCACTCCTTTCTCTCTCTCTTTCCCCCTCGCTGTGTGACCACCGCCGGCCGCTAGACCCACCGCCGATGGGTCTTGATCATCGCCGGCTAGTGGAGCTGGCCGGCCGGCCTGCACAGGAGCACGGCAGCAGCAGGCTGCTGCTGCTTTCCTTGTCGGGTTCGGGTGTGAACCCGAACCCGTTAGTGCTATTGGGTAGGAGTTGAAACCCAGTAACCCAATAACCCATCACTTAAGTTTTGGGTTTGGGTATTGGATCCAAACCCGACCCATTATCTTACCAAACTTGCTCCGAAACCCAATAAAGGTAATATTACAGAAAACCACCTGCTACATTTTATTAATTGCAATTGATATTTTTATTTCATATTTAACCCATTTCTATTACTTTTAGCGTTCGGGCGATATCTGGAGCACCCGGACTCTGATTTGGACGATTCTGGTTCCGTTGCGATCGTGAGAAAGAGAGCTACCTTCTCATGGCTAGTTTGTGAGTGTTTTCCTTTTCTAAATTATATTTATTTATTCATGTTTAATAAAATGAGTGATTGCTTTGCACTAGAAATGTTCATTAATAACTTAACTAGAGAAAAGTTGTAATAAGAATCTGTATAATATGTTAGTAAACATAAACAATGAACAAATACTAATAGATTATAAGTGATATATGATCAATTAAAGGATCACTAGACACTGTCACTTTATGGATAACTATTATGGTTACACACTACTGCTACATGTACACTGATATACGCGTGGTTACACAATACTGCTACATGTACACTAATAAACGCGTACTCCATTATACGAGATATTGTCACTATTTCACTGTCACCCTTACCGACCCACCGGTACACTGACCACCATATTGCATGTAGATATCAGTTACACTGGATATCAGTATTTCATATAGCTTCATGTACATGTCTCACCATGACATAGATACTGCGAGTCACGACATGATTCCTGCATGTTTGTGAACTACTGATATACGTTACGCTATTATACGGGATACCGCTATATGGATACTATGTGCACGTCTTACACTACTGTTATTTATACTCATCGGTCTACATGCATTGATTGTCTATGTATTCTTGTTGCATGGATCATGGTTTATATTATTGCTACATGGATATTCCTAGATTCCCGTTATATTGACCTTTGTTTATGTCACATGGATTATTGTTACATGAGTAGTTCGTCTTGTATTCTCGTTACATGATTATTTCCCGTTCTGATATTGTTATTCCCGTTACAGAATACATGAGCTGTTGATATGCGGTGTGGAATCCCACATCTATTGTTCCTATTTTCCGTTATCCTATTTTATGCTATTAACTGGGCTCAGGTCCTGTTATCATGTTACATGTACCATGCACTGTACTTGTTCCGTTGTGTACTGTAAATGAAATATAATAAAGATAACTTGGCGATGGGGGAGACTTGACAGTTGATTAGATCTTATCGGGTGGATGTACTGGATCCATATTGTTACTCCCACTGCAGGGGATGGTAGTGCTGCCTACCAATATGTAATATCCCAAAGTAAATAATACTGTATTTCTATTTTTGAATTTATTTTTACTGTACTTAATTTTTATTAATTTCACAGTGAGATTACTGTTACTGTTACTGTTACTGAGTACCTAGCAGTACGGCCTGCTTCAGCGCCAAGAAACTGAGGCCGTGGTCCTGGGTATGTATGAGACCCACCTAAAGAATGGACAATGTCTCTTCTATTAATTTCAATAAGTTAGGATATCGATTGACACGTGTAGTAGGTGTAGTATGGGATGCGTCTATTACAGGTGGCAATTGGTGTTCGCTAATATAATAAATGATTATGAACTGTCAATGTATTGTGACTGGTCATAATCACCTGACTGTACATATATATCACCATGATAGACATATGATTGTAACCATGACCAGATTTATATAGCGGATTAGTGATATTGCTAGGTTACATATTAAGACGTCAGTTGTTTGTTTACAGTTGTTTTACATGTCTTTTACCTGCACTCTTATTCATGTTATTGTTATTCAATTGCTTGCTTATCATGTTATTTGGTTAACTTATGTCTGTAGTTTATTTTATTACTATTTTATGCACACTGTTTATATGCACAAATTCTCCTCTTTACACACACACTCACCAGGTCGCTTTCTGACGATCCTGGATTTGCACGTCCAGATTTTGGACGCTTGTTTCTGTTGTGCAGGTGTTCGATGAGACTGTACGCTTTGCGAGGAGCTTGAGTCTCTCTCTGATTCTAGATTCTCATCCTTCTTATATTCCTATTATTTCCTGATTCTACTTTTATCGCATTCAGCTGTTATTTCTTTCCGTTATTCATCTGCTATCATTGTGATAGACTTTATATGTATTACTGTAGTGATTTTGATTTATAGTTCAGATTTATAGCTTGTTCAGGTTAATTTGGATGTTTGATGGGATGGTAAGGAAGCTGAAGGGAGTGAGATATGTACCTCAGTTGAAGAGAAATCTAATCTCAGTTGGAGCTTTGGAAGCATCGGGCATGGTGATATTTGTTTGAGATGGCGATCTCAGGATGATCAAGAGCTCGATGGTAGTGATGAAGGGCGTTCGCTGAGATAATCTCTACTACTTGAAGGATAGTACGATTACAGATCAGGTGGAGACTTCCAGTTTCTCAGATAATGGTGGCCCGGAGGTCTGGCAGGGAAAGGTCGGACAAGAAGAAGAAAAGTCTTTGCGAGCTCCTGCAAAGATGGAATCGTTGGAAGGTACTGCTACCTGCAAGTTGGAAGGTGAACATAGCATTCTGGACAAGAAGAAGGTGAAATTCAATACCAGTATTGTAACCCCGATCCCTGGTATACGTATCACAGTATCAGTACTCAATACGACGTATAAAATTGATTTAACCTTCATGGTAGTCCGATTGAGCTGATTTTAGTTTCAAAAATCACTTTCTAATATTTTAGATTTTTAGAATTTTTTAAAATTTTTCTGGATTATTTTGAAAAATCTCCGTAGTCGGTGTCGACCAATACCGATAATCAGCTTTACAATTTTAAATCACAAATGGAGTTATATTTTGAGAATCGGCTTTCACCGTATATCTTAGAATCACAAGAGCTACATATTAGTATTTTTGAGAATTTTTCTGAATTTATCGAAAAGCCAGCCAAACCGGTGTCGCCCGGTATCGGCGAGACACTCTGAGATTTTTAATTTGCAAACCGGACTAAATTTCTTCAAACCGTCTTCATATTACGTCTCAGGATAATATTCTTTATTTTTTGTAATTTTTAGGCACCGTTCGGAGCTGGTCAAATTTTAGGCCAATAGAATAAGAATAATAAAATATTATTTTACTTTTCTTTTTCTTTCCTTTTCTTCTCCCTTCTTCCACACTCTTCCTTCACCACCGCCTTCTTCCCCCTTTAAATCCTTTCTCTCTCCTAACCCTCTCTTTACCTAGCTAAAACCCCCCTCTCTCTAAACTCTCTCTCTCTCTCCCCCCCCTCTCTCTCTCTCTTCTCTCTTTTATCTCTCTTCTCAACTCCCTCTTTCCCCACTCCCTCTCCCACTCTCTATGCAGGGGCAGACCCATGCCTGCGGCCTGACCAAGCGCCGTCGGTGCAGCCGCACCTCGACCGGCGCGCTGCCGCCAGCCGCCGCGCCCCAGCCCAAGCCGGCCGCCCGCCCCCTTTCCTTCTTCTTCTTCTTCCCTCTCCTTTTCTTTTCTTTTTCTCTTGTTAACTCCCGCTCCTATTCCTCTCTCTCTCTCTCTCTTTCTCTCTCTCTCTCTCTCACTCTCACTCTCACACCCTCAGTCTGACGGGCTGCCGCTGCCGCCGGCAGGTCGGCCGGCGCCGCCGGCCAGCTGGGCTGGCCAGCCGGCCGCGCAGGAGCAGCAGCAGCAAGAAACTTCTGCTGCTGTTATTTGTTCTTGTGGGTTTGGGTTAAGCCTAAACCCATTAAACCCTATTGGGTAAACCCAATAACTCATATGGGTTTAATTAAAACCCATTAACCCGTTTACCCTTCAACCCAATAACTTATGTTAACGGGTTTGGGTTTGGATCTAAACCCAACCCGTTAACCCGTCTACCCGCATCCAACCCAATAAAGGTAAATTTGCAGAAACCCCCTGATTTATTTTCTTAATTGCATTTAAATTATTTTTATTTACATATTTAACCCATTTCCGTTACTTTTAGCGTTCGGGCGATATCGGGAGCATCCGGACTCCGATTTGGACGATTCTGGATCCGTTGCGATCGTGGGAAAGAGAACTACCTTCCCGTGGCCAGTTTGTGAGTGTTTTTATTTTATAAATTATCTTTTTAGTATATTTATTACACTTGGTTGCTTTATGTAAATAAAACAGGATTACCGGTTAATCACTATAAAATGGTAAATACCGATTCATAAATTGTCAGTGATAGAATAACAGTGTAAACATGCTCGATTAGAATAACATTTGACCGTCATGACAAATAGGGATATCTGATACTCCATTAGGTGTGATCACCGGTACCTGCCTCCCACTTACTACATGTACAGGTACTTGTTACCCGAACATTCTAGGACTTTGGATGTTGTAAGTTCTATAACACTAGATATTGTGATCCCACATTACTCGATATATTGCCATTCACAGAGGCGGAGACACCAATACGGTTATTGCCAGTTCGAGAATCACTGATATACGGATACACCGACACTACATTGCATGTTATGGAGAGTCTACTATACGGATACCTTGTACACTAGTTGTGGGACACGGTTACACTAATCCACTGGCTATCGCATACATGATATCATCGTTACATGGGTTCTCGGTGTTGGCCCAAAGGCCTTCCACTCTAGTTTTGATGATGATTAACTCATGTAGTTATGTTTACTAATAATCTTGTGTTGTTTAAGTTTCAGATCATTAACCAAGATATTAGTTGGTGATTAGCTTCAACAAGGTGTTTAGAAGCTTTTCATGATGATTCCAGGGCCAAAGCTTAAAGATCACACTTTGCCTAGCCCATGGATGGAGTTTTGGAGCAAGTCTACTTGAAGATGGAGGTCATCAAGAAGACTTAGGTATCCTAGTTAGTTGAGTGTGTTTTAGATCCATTTGTAAAGCTTAGTATAGTTGATATGCTCAAGTGCACATACACACACGTTTCATGCTTTTGGATTTTGGTTTTCATGGATAGTAGATCAAAACAAGTTTACTTTATTTCTATGTATATTAGATATATTCTAGATATACATACATGCTTTAAAGTTGCTAGACAAACTTATTTTGACTATCCTATTCATGTTTGGAAAAATCAAGTTTGACAAAAATACAAGTTTTGTTTTTGATAAAATTTGCAAGACTCAAAAATGAATTGAATATGTTGATACATGTCTTGAAACTTTTATCACTTGTTTGAGTTTTGATATAAAATGATAAAAAAATATTTTGGTGATTTTTAGAAGTATTAAAAGATTTTTATAAAATATTTTTCTCAAGTTTTCTGACCCAGTTTTTTCAGTTCCAGACTCAACCAGTCGACTAAGCCAGGTTATTAGTCGACTTGGCTGATGTCCGGTCGACCGGGCCGGTCGACCGGACGTGCACAGATCTGTGCACGTTTGGAGTCACTGGGACGGTCGACCGAGCCGGTCGACCGGGTCTGAGAGCTCTGCTCTCAGGTTGTTTGGGTCGATCGTGCCGGTCGACCGGGATGAGAGCTCTGCTCTCTGTTTGTTTGGCTCGACCGGGCCGGTCGACCGCAGTTGCCCAACGGTCATATTTCTGACCGTTGGCGGTCGACCGGGCCGGTCGACCGGCAGCCTGTCAGGCTGCCAGCTCAGCCTAACGGCTAGTTTTCTGATGGGCCTATAAAACCCCATCTCTTGGGGATTTTGGCTAAGTTTTTGAAGAGAAAAAATTCTGGTTTTCTGAAGTGTTTAAAACAAATTTTTCAAAAGTGTTTGGGGCTTTAATCTTTCAATCTTTATTGTTTTAGGTTTTTGAAAAAATCAAAGAAAAGAATATTTTGGGAGATTTGTCTTGGTTTTCATTCTATATTTTTTGCAAGAATTTTCCCAAGTGTTTTTTCTTGTTGCTTGTTTCCAAACACCTAGTTTTCCACACTTGAGCTATCATACTATCCTAATCTATTAGGATCTTATTTTTGTGGAAAAGAAAAGAGAAAAAGAAAGAGAGTTTGAGTTTGTGGTTTTTGGAACCACTTGTTGTAAACACCCTTATTCTTGTAGTATCCCACTTTGGTAGAGGTGATCGGGTGATTGGTTTGCTCCCTCTAGTGAGAGGTGGAGATTTGGTTGTAACCCTCTTCGGTAGAGGTGTTGTTGTTGTTGTTGTATTTGGCTACGGGCCTACCCCTCGGTTGTGAGGTGGTTGTTTGAGAGAGGAGTTAGGTACTCCATTGTTGTAAAAATCCTTCTCGGTGAAGGTTCCCTCGGTGGGAGTCCTCGGTGGACGGTATAGTGGATTGAAAATCCTACACGGTGGTGTAGGCCGGGATGTAGAGCAAGGGTGCTCGAACCTCGAAACATATCTTTGTGTTTGCGTTTGATCCACTTGTCTCTAAACTCTCTCTCTTTACATTTGTGCAAAGCATCATACTTCATTCATATCATATTTGCTTGTGTTGAGCATAATTCATCTTGTCATATCATATTTATTTGCTTGTGTTGTGCCTTGCATAATCCATATTGCTATATCCTTGATTGCTTGGCTTGATTGTGTGTGCACATTGCTTGGATTGCTTGTGTGTGTGTGCCCAACTTATACTCATCCAACAAGAGCTTCACATAGCGCCTCAACCCATTTCAAGGGGAATCAAGGGGAGTTAGTCCAGAGCCTCGCAAGAGGAATTCGGCTACACTTGTTGTATTGTATTAGTTTGTGCATAATTTGCATTAGCTTCCGCATTTAGCGCACTTAGTTTTGCATTAAGTTTTAGATTAGCACTAACACCTATTCACCCCCCCTCTAGGTATTTTTTCAATTGGTATCAGAGCTAGTGCTCCTGATACTTAGGCTTAACATCCAAGGAGTGAGATCCATTTGCTTGCTAATCTATTGTTTGCATTTGCTTGTTTGCACACATTTAGTTTACCATGGCCTTCATGACCCCACCTATGTATGACCCTTCCAACATTCATGTTTGGAAGATTAGGATGACAGTTTATTTACAAACCCTAGGTCATAAAGTTTATCTTACTATTACCAAGGAATCCTTCCTTAGTGATCGCAATCATATAGGGGCCAATGCACAAGCCCTAGAGGCCATTAGAAGCACATTACCTAAAGATTATCTTATGTGTGTTTCTAACATTGATTCCGCCTTTGCAGTGTGGAACAAATTGACAACAATAACCACCACCTCCAAGCTTCAAGAACAATTCAACCGGAGGAGTCTAGTGGAGAATCCGATTCACAATGCTTCATGGTCCAAGGTAATGACTCCCTTGAGGTACATTCGGAACCCCACTTATATTGTGATGATAGTGCTAGTTCTTCATGTGATGATAATATTAATCCCCATGCTTTAAATGAAGAACTATCTATTGTTTGTGAAAAATTAATTGAAAATTATAAGATTTTGAAAAAGAAAAGTCTAGAAATTGAAAAAGAAATAAGAGTTTGCATTCTAGACTTGATTGTGTGTAATACCCCGTTTCCGGAATACGTACTTAGTTGCGTATTCAGATTTTCAGTCGTATTTTTCGATTTGTTTCCTGTATTTATTCTGTATGATGAATTCCTTATATGATTGTTTTTGTTTTGGATTTGGATTCGTGGACACGGAGTCAGCCCTAGCCTGAACCGAAGGACCCGATCCTAGTATATTACTCGATTTAGATATTCTGATAATTAGAATTGACCGATTTTAGTTTTAATATCATTTTCCAATATTATATATTTTCCATGATTTTCTAGATTTTTCTGGAATTAAAATAAAAATCTTCAAAACCGGTGTCGGCCAGTGCCGCTGACCGATTCCTGGATTTTTAATTCTCAAACGGTTTGGAATTTCTAAATGATTCTTTAGACATTATTCCTTAGAATCATATTTTCTACCTACATTCTTTTTCTGAGGATTTTATGATTTTATGAAAATTCCAACGGAGTCGGTAGATCACTGATTCCGGGATTTTTAATTTTAAAACTATACAGTATTTCTTCGAACGGATTTCACTATTGGTCTTCATACGTTATTCTTGATTTTTGGTAAAATTTCCAGATCATTCCGAGACACTTGAATTTCGGGCATTTTTCCAATTATCGCATATTCCAATTTCCACCTTGTCATGCCACCTCATTTCCCACTCACCCTCTCACCTAACCCCACTCATTCTCTCTCTCACCCATGGCCGGCCAAGTGGCCACCCTAGGGACACCTCACCCCTCCCCTTTCACACAAAGCCCCCTTGCATTTATCCTATTTCAATCTCCTTTACAAAATCCCCAACCTATATAATCCTTTTCATTTGCAAATCACCCTTTTTCTCTTCCACTTCAACAAGAGAGCTCCTCCAAAATCCTCTCATCTCCTCCACCAAAACCCTAGCTTCAAGGATCCATCTCAAGACTTCAAGAACCCATCTAGGGCTTCACCACAAGGGCTTCATCTCCAACCACCAACCCCAAGGCAACACCAAGATCCACTCCTTCAACCCTAGCTTCAACAACAATTCATGGATTGAAGCCATCATCTTCTTCATCTTGGATCAAACCCCAAATCCAACCCATCCATGTGAGTACCTTACTCACCAAGACCTAGATAGCTCTCTATATTCTTGTGATGTGAACTCTTGAACACTTGCACCATAAAAATCACATTTTTGCCATCAAGAACAACCTCCAAGTTCTGTTCTGTAAACTGCTCCCCGACCAGTATTAGTCGACTTGACCTAGAACCTAGTCGACTAGAACACTTAGCTGAAACCTAGTTTTTCTGGAAAACACAGTATTAGTCGACTTACCCCAAATATTAGTCGACTGATCAACCCTCTGGAAATCCCTATTAGTCGACTCCCGAATTCACCTAGTCGACTAACCCTCCTTAGACCAGAAACCTTAACTCTCGGCCCTAGTCGACTTGACTATATTATTAGTCGACTATAGACTATTAGTCGACTACCCATTCTTCCCTAGTCGACTAATTTATCCTGAGACAGAAACCCCAACTTTCTATATCACAGACTTAGTCGACTTAAGTATCTGTTAGTCGACTTAAGATCATTATTAGTCGACTACCCCTCCTAACCTAGTCGACTAACTATTCCCTGAACCAAACCCAACTCTCTGGAAACCAGTTCTAGTCGACTATACCAGACTGTTAGTCGACTAACTCCACTATTAGTCGACTACTCTTCCATCCTAGTCGACTAACTTTGCCTAGCCATCTTAGTTGATTCCTTTCTTGAACATGAACCTTACCCTCTAGACTTACGTCACCTATAGGTATTACTTGACTTGTCTTTAGACACACATCATCTTCCATTCTTTCTCTCTCTCATCTTCACTCTACATATTTATATCACAGGTTGCGGCGCATTCCGAACTTCAGTGGATTACGGATATTTCGGTATATTGGTGACTCAGGCGAGTGTCCTCACTCGCTACCCTCTTACTTCTTATTTCATTGATTATGCGCATGTTCTCGCTTTAGCTTTCATGTATTTTATTTCATGTGCTATGTCTTTTATTGCTTTATGCTATGCGTGGCCGACCCTTCGTGGTCGTTGGACTTGTTGGACTTTGGGTCCTTACTTTTATATTACCACTTGGCATTACTTTAGACCTGTTGGTTATGTGCTACCATTTGACATATGTATATCACCTGACATCTAGTGTGTTATCACCTGACCACTTGGCATGCTCTATGGCAAGACCCTATTGGTATGACCTGACTTACCCAGACTATTATCAATCTCTTATATGCTTGGTTGCTTGTTAATTATCATCATCCTGTCATGCTATCACTTTACACCCAGCATGATATACTTGACTTGTGATTATCATTCTTACGGGAACTTGACTTATTATCCTGTATCATGATCAGTGACTTGTTTTCCTGCTTTACATGCAGTGACCTGACTATGTTATACTTATGTACTCCTGATTCCTGATCATGTCTATTTCCTGTTTTTCCCGTAAAGTGATAATTAAACTATTGAATCTTAAAATGGACCAACTTGTATTGGGTCGGGGGAAACATGCGGATATCGATATGTGTTCGTGTTTACAGTGGCATTAGGTTGTGCACTATATATCCGGTCTTACCTGTGGTACTCCAGGGGACCGAGGGGAGTGCTTTCTCCCTTTCCTGTTTACTGTCATGACAAGGGCATACATAAGTCCCTCCTGTTTAGCCTTGCGGCAGGTTCCGTCTTCAAGCAACGGAACAATCCTGGGCCGTGGTCCCGGGTATGCACGGGACCCACTGTAAACATAGTTCGTTGATACAACCGCTGTTTCCAATAACAACCTCGACTTGCTTATATATGGATGTATGTGAGTTGGCCGTACACCGAGCCACATACCTAGATATATGGGTTAGACGAGTAATAATAAAGTGTCATAATAACCGGCTTTTTAAGTTGTAAGTAGAGGTATGTGGAATGGGACGCATACCAAAGCCTGCAACTTAAACGGCTATGAATCTGTGCTGTGCCTTACCGTATTTGCTTTCCCCGGACTTTATATCGGATTTCGTGTTTTATGAGTATTATGGTAGTTCGGATTGGTTTTATTCGGATTCCCTGTTTTATGATTATCATGCCATATCTATTCTTACCTGCTCTATCCTATCTGCCTACTGAGTATTCCCACTTGATATATGCATTATTGTGCTCACCCTGCTTCACCACTTGGTTTTGCTTCTACACTCGCCTGGGGAGTATCATTGACTCCCCTGGATTCTCACGTCCAGGTCCTGGAGCCCGGAGCGTGTGGATTTCTCCCTTTGCTGATCAGAGTAGCGCAGCGGTAGCGTGGACCTCCAGCCGACCGTCCTGAGTCACATCCTTCCAGGCCCCCTGTGAGTCTCTCGAGTTTTCCTTTTTAAACTCGTGAGTACCTTTATGCTGTTTTACTCTTGTACATCTGCTTGTATTCCCGCATTTGCGCATATTAGTGATATGATATTCATGTAATGTTAGATCACTACTGGTGATAATTCTGTAATTGTATATATGCGTTGGAATGTATAATGCACCATTTGCTTCCGTACTCTGATTCTTGTCTGTACTGATGCTTAGCGTATATACGGGAAGGTACTTCGGACTTACGTATATACGTTGCAGTGACGACCCCGTATTCGTGGAATCGGGGGCGTTACAGGTTGGTATCAGAGCATAGGTCAACTTAGGCTCGTCAGAGCTTAGGTCAGCTTAGGCTCTAACCTCCTCAGTACGTCCAGAAGGCAAATCAATGGTAAAGAGATTTGCAACTGGAATACATGAGTCTTGGTTATGCATTCCAACTGCAAGTGCAGAGTTATCTATTTCTTGACTATCTTTCCTTTGATTTCAAATCCCTCCTTGACTATCTTTCCTTTGATTCCTAAATCACTCCTATCCTTTCCCTGTTTTGGTTTTATGTTTTGGTTTTATGAAGCCTTATGCCAACTTAAGATATGACTAGACTAGAGAGGTAGTGGCTGGTTCTGGATGATGCTAGTATGTGATCTCTTCGGCCAATTCTATGAAGCTTGGTATTCTCCAGATCGATCTTGATCTGGCTATCTTTCAGAGGACAGCAGTCGGATTCTTAATTATCGGTCTTCTTTATTACGCTCAGGATTTTCGGGGTTTTCTTTATTACACAGCCACGACATCATCAGTATTCATTTATTTCACAGCCACGACATCATCAGTATTATTCAGCGTTATTCTAAAGATTTATTACACAGCCACGACATCATCAGCCGGAAATGCAGAGTATGATTATTATTCAGTGACTTGAGGGCCCTACCTATAGTGCTTCATATCTTAATTGGTGTAGATTCCAGCCTTTGTCCCTTTGTATTCAATTTACCCCTTAACGAAATTGCGAGGACGCAATTTTTTGTAAGGTGGGTGGATTGTAATACCCCGTTTCTGGAATACGTACTTAGTTGCGTATTCAGATTTTTAGTCGTATTTTTCGATTTGTTTCCTGTATTTATTCTGTATGATGAATTCCTTATATGATTGTTTTTGTTTTGGATTTGGATTCGTGGACACGGAGTCAGCCCTAGTCTGAACCGAAGGACCCGATCCTAGTATATTACTCGATTTAGATATTCTGATAATTAGAATTGACCGATTTTAGTTTTAAATATCATTTTCCAATATTATATATTTTCCATGATTTTCTAGATTTTTCTGGAATTAAAATAAAAATCTTCAAACCGGTGTCGGCCAGTGCCGCTGACCGATTCCTGGATTTTTAATTCTCAAACGGTTTGGAATTTCTAAATGATTCTTTAGACATTATTCCTTAGAATCATATTTTCTACCTACATTCTTTTTCTGAGGATTTTATGATTTTATGAAAATTCCAACGGAGTCGGTAGATCACTGATTCCGGGATTTTTAATTTTAAAACTATACAGTATTTCTTCGAACGGATTTCACTATTGGTCTTCATACGTTATTCTTGATTTTTGGTAAAATTTCCAGATCATTCCGAGACACTTGAATTTCGGGCATTTTTCCAATTATCGCATATTCCAATTTCCACCTTGTCATGCCACCTCATTTCCCACTCACCCTCTCACCTAACCCCACTCATTCTCTCTCTCACCCATGGCCGGCCAAGTGGCCACCCTAGGGACACCTCACCCCTCCCCTTTCACACAAAGCCCCCTTGCATTTATCCTATTTCAATCTCCTTTACAAAATCCCCAACCTATATAATCCTTTTCATTTGCAAATCACCCTTTTTCTCTTCCACTTCAACAAGAGAGCTCCTCCAAAATCCTCTCATCTCCTCCACCAAACCCTAGCTTCAAGGATCCATCTCCAGACTTCAAGAACCCATCTAGGCTTCACCACAAGGGCTTCATCTCCAACCACCAACCCCAAGGCAACACCAAGATCCACTCCTTCAACCCTAGCTTCAACAACAATTCATGGATTGAAGCCATCATCTTCTTCATCTTGGATCAAACCCCAAATCCAACCCATCCATGTGAGTACCTTACTCACCAAGACCTAGATAGCTCTCTATATTCTTGTGATGTGAACTCTTGAACACTTGCACCATAAAAATCACATTTTTGCCATCAAGAACAACCTCCAAGTTCTGTTCTGTAAACTGCTCCCCGACCAGTATTAGTCGACTTGACCTAGAACCTAGTCGACTAGAACACTTAGCTGAAACCTAGTTTTTCTGGAAAACACAGTATTAGTCGACTTACCCAAATATTAGTCGACTGATCAACCCTCTGGAAATCCCTATTAGTCGACTCCCGAATTCACCTAGTCGACTAACCCTCCTTAGACCAGAAACCTTAACTCTCGGCCCTAGTCGACTTGACTATATTATTAGTCGACTATAGACTATTAGTCGACTACCCATTCTTCCCTAGTCGACTAATTTATCCTGAGACAGAAACCCCAACTTTCTATATCACAGACTTAGTCGACTTAAGTATCTGTTAGTCGACTTAAGATCATTATTAGTCGACTACCCCTCCTAACCTAGTCGACTAACTATTCCCTGAAACCAAACCCAACTCTCTGGAAACCAGTTCTAGTCGACTATACCAGACTGTTAGTCGACTAACTCCACTATTAGTCGACTACTCTTCCATCCTAGTCGACTAACTTTGCCTAGCCATCTTAGTTGATTCCTTTCTTGAACATGAACCTTACCCTCTAGACTTACGTCACCTATAGGTATTACTTGACTTGTCTTTAGACACACATCATCTTCCATTCTTTCTCTCTCTCATCTTCACTCTACATATTTATATCACAGGTTGCGGCGCATTCCGAACTTCAGTGGATTACGGATATTTCGGTATATTGGTGACTCAGGCGAGTGTCCTCACTCGCTACCCTCTTACTTCTTATTTCATTGATTATGCGCATGTTCTCGCTTTAGCTTTCATGTATTTTATTTCATGTGCTATGTCTTTTATTGCTTTATGCTATGCGTGGCCGACCCTTCGTGGTCGTTGGACTTGTTGGACTTTGGGTCCTTACTTTTATATTACCACTTGGCATTACTTTAGACCTGTTGGTTATGTGCTACCATTTGACATATGTATATCACCTGACATCTAGTGTGTTATCACCTGACCACTTGGCATGCTCTATGGCAAGACCCTATTGGTATGACCTGACTTACCCAGACTATTATCAATCTCTTATATGCTTGGTTGCTTGTTAATTATCATCATCCTGTCATGCTATCACTTTACACCCAGCATGATATACTTGACTTGTGATTATCATTCTTACGGGAACTTGACTTATTATCCTGTATCATGATCAGTGACTTGTTTTCCTGCTTTACATGCAGTGACCTGACTATGTTATACTTATGTACTCCTGATTCCTGATCATGTCTATTTCCTGTTTTTCCCGTAAAGTGATAATTAAACTATTGAATCTTAAAATGGACCAACTTGTATTGGGTCGGGGGAAACATGCGGATATCGATATGTGTTTGTGTTTACAGTGGCATTAGGTTGTGCACTATATATCCGGTCTTACCTGTGGTACTCCAGGGGACCGAGGGGAGTGCTTTCTCCCTTTCCTGTTTACTGTCATGACAAGGGCATACATAAGTCCCTCCTGTTTAGCCTTGCGGCAGGTTCCGTCTTCAAGCAACGGAACAATCCTGGGCCGTGGTCCCGGGTATGCACGGGACCCACTGTAAACATAGTTCGTTGATACAACCGCTGTTTCCAATAACAACCTCGACTTGCTTATATATGGATGTATGTGAGTTGGCCGTACACCGAGCCACATACCTAGATATATGGGTTAGACGAGTAATAATAAAGTGTCATAATAACCGGCTTTTTAAGTTGTAAGTAGAGGTATGTGGAATGGGACGCATACCAAAGCCTGCAACTTAAACGGCTATGAATCTGTGCTGTGCCTTACCGTATTTGCTTTCCCCGGACTTTATATCGGATTTCGTGTTTTATGAGTATTATGGTAGTTCGGATTGGTTTTATTCGGATTCCCTGTTTTATGATTATCATGCCATATCTATTCTTACCTGCTCTATCCTATCTGCCTACTGAGTATTCCCACTTGATATATGCATTATTGTGCTCACCCTGCTTCACCACTTGGTTTTGCTTCTACACTCGCCTGGGGAGTATCATTGACTCCCCTGGATTCTCACGTCCAGGTCCTGGAGCCCGGAGCGTGTGGATTTCTCCCTTTGCTGATCAGAGTAGCGCAGCGGTAGCGTGGACCTCCAGCCGACCGTCCTGAGTCACATCCTTCCAGGCCCCCCTGTGAGTCTCTCGAGTTTTCCTTTTTAAACTCGTGAGTACCTTTATGCTGTTTTACTCTTGTACATCTGCTTGTATTCCCGCATTTGCGCATATTAGTGATATGATATTCATGTAATGTTAGATCACTACTGGTGATAATTCTGTAATTGTATATATGCGTTGGAATGTATAATGCACCATTTGCTTCCGTACTCTGATTCTTGTCTGTACTGATGCTTAGCGTATATACGGGAAGGTACTTCGGACTTACGTATATACGTTGCAGTGACGACCCCGTATTCGTGGAATCGGGGGCGTTACATTGTGTTTTGCAAGAGAAGGTTGAGGTTTATAATGAAAGGGATTCATTGAGATCTCAATTGGAACTTGCACTAAAAGAAAATGAATTTTTAAAAACTAAAAATGATTGCCATGCTATTTTGAAGAAAAATGAAAATTTATCTTCTAAAGTTGATTTTGTTGTAAAAGAAAATAATTCTTTGAAAATAAAAATTGATTCTATTTCAAAGGATTTAGAAATTTGTTTAAAGAAAAATGAAGTTTTGAAAAATAAGATTGATGAACATGTTTGCCATGCTAGGGTAGTTTCACCTAGATCACCCCTTGCATGCTCCACTTCTTCTATGATTAAAAATGATATAAATATGTTGAAGAAGAAAATGGATTGTTTGGGCTCCACTATGAGCCAATGTGCTAAGAACCATACACGGTTGGAAACCTTGATTCGAAAGAAACAAGTTCCATCATTTATGCATGCACACCCTCCACGGCATACACATGCTCCACACGGACACCATCAACACATGTATGCTCATGTGTACACATGTACACATTGTGGCCGAAAAGGCCATCTTGCTAAATTTTGTTATGATAGATTAAATGTTTCAAATTTAGCAAAGAAATTTGTTTGGGTTAGGGAAGGGACTAACCCCCATGGACCCAACAAGATGTGGGTACCAAAGACCACCCCTCCTATTGTTTTTGATGTAGGTGTGGGCTCTCACATGACGTGAGAGTGATGACACCTTGGAGTCGATGCGTTCCGGACTTAAAGGAAATCAATTGGATGCATCACTTTCAAGGGAAGATTTGGTGGAGATGACCACCATGTTTTGGAGACAAGGAGAGTTTCCTTCTAGGTTTTGGTAACAATTCTTAACTCCTTATTATTCTTTACATGCTTTCATATTAATGTTTTATAGCATGTTTTCATTGTCTATGGATTAGTATGTAAACGCCATGATTATTAGATCCTTGACATACATATATAGTATTTGAGACACACATGCTTGCATGAACCCATTCTTAGTGGTCTCACTTTTGTTTAAACTATAATGTACATCATGAATCTAATACATGTGAATTTACATAGTAATCATGTTTTAGTTCTATCATGATGATTTCTATATTGTGTTTTGATGCTTCTTGTTAAGATTACTTGTTTAGATGTTAGTTTTCATTAAGACTAGGATTTATACTTGTACATATAGTGGGCCACAAATAAATCTATATATGTTTGAGTTGAATGCTTATTTGAACCCATTAAATGTGCTAGTATAGTCTAGTTTTGATGATTCATACATTTCAAACTTGTATTCCATTTTGGATTTGTTTTATGAGTTTTCACTTCATGTATATGTTTGTATTGCCAAACTTTAAGATATACATGTATACCCCTTGAGTCATTTGCCTTTCATGCAAATCTATATTTGGACTCAATTGTGTTTAGGGATATGTATATATACTTATTATGTTGACAATTCATACATATACCTTGAAATGAAATTCGTTTTGATGAAGATTTAGTTTTTCTTGATTTTGTGTTTAATTGTTTAACTTCATGTATATGTCTATCTTGTCCAAACTATTAGATATACATGTTTATCCTTTTGAGCCACGTGCCTTCATGCATATATAAATAGTGGACTCGTTGTGTTTTGGATATGTATGTATATTTTAATTTGTACTTGACATACATATGCCATGAAGATTAAATAAGTTTTGATGATTTTCGTGTTTTCAATGTTTAAGGAATAATTGAGCTTAATTGAATATTTTCATGATTATGATATTCACACTTTATTTGTACACTCACTTTTATTGCTTACTCATGTTTTGTTTTCATGAGTCAAAATTGTGCTTAATTAGATTAGAGTGTTGATTTTCATGTGGATTTCTTATTTCATGAAAAACTATTTTGTTTTATTCCTTACTTGAAGGATTTCGTACTAGTTTTAAAAGTTTTTTCCTATAACTAGTTCGTATTCTTCAATTTGGTAGTGATTTTCAAACAAAACTACATTTTCAAATCTATTTTTGAAAACCCCTACCACCTATGGGAGGATGGATGGGAGATCATGTTCATGTATGCTTTACAAGTGAAAATTATTTAAAACTTGAACCTTGATTGGGAGGTATTGTAATATGATGTATACACTTGAACTCATTGCTATGTCAATTGGTATCATTGAACTCTTTCAATTGGTATCATTTTGATCTTTTTGTATACTCATAGGTTTATTGTGTATGTATATTTTCAATTGGTATCATCTATTGGTGATTGGTACTCATTCTATTTCATACACTTTCATTGGTGCTTAAGATATAAATTTTTCACAAAATCTTGTTTATGCTAGTGCTTGAGTTTCAATTTTGTTTCAATTGATTACTTTTAAATTGGTATCAAGCCCATGCATCCTTTTAGTTGGTATTTCATAAAGGGGGAGAAAATTTAATTTTGTATTTCAATTGGTGATTCTTCAATTGGTATTTGTTTCCCACGCCCTTACTTTATGATTGAAAATTTCATATTGGTATCATATGTTTAATATGAAAATTATTTACAATTGGTATCAAAATTTTATTTAGACATTCAAAATTTATTATGTTTAATTTCAATTGATATCAAGATGTTTCATGTGTTTTTTGCTTAAAATTGCTATCAAGCCCATGCATCCTTTTAGTTGGTATTTCATAAAGGGGAGAAAATTTAATTTTGTATTTCAATTGGTGATTCTTCAATTGGTATTTGTTTCCCACTCCCTTACTTTATGATTGAAAAAAAATTTCATATTGGTATCATATGTTTGATATGAAAATTATTTACATTGGTATCAAAATTTTATTTAGACATTCAAATTTATTATTGATATCAAGATGTTTCATGTGTTTTACTTAAAATTGGTATCTAAAATTTTTTTTAAGAAAAATACAAAAGTTTGATTTATATTGACTATATGCATATAGATTCATGATGAGTGTATCTTGTATTGAAGAGCTTAACATCTCTTCGTTATGTGGTACACGTGTGTAGGGGGAGCTTCACATCTCCTCTTATGCATTACATAATGTGTGTTATGTGAATTAGGTCTTAACATCCCTCTTTCATGTAATGCACATGTGTAGGGAAGCTAACTTAGCGTCTTCCTCTTCATGAATGTATATAGCATATAACATCTATTGATCTTTGTTTATTTTCAATTGATATCAAGTTGCTTCATTGACATATTTATCTATTGATATCATGTTGTTTATAGTCACCCTTTCTTGATCTTTTTGATTAACAAAAGGGGGAGAAAAATTTGTTTGATTTGATTTTACCTTGTTTACCCCTTTGTTGATGATTGACAAAAAGGGGGAGAATTATTTGAGAGTTTAACATGTTTTTATATATGCATACTTATGTTTTTGCATATATTAAGTTTTATTGGTAAGTATTAAGTTTTTATTGGTATCTAGAGCATCTAGTGTTTATGTTGTTAATGCTTTATTAATTTAATTGGTAACTAGAGCTTCTAGAACATGTGTTTGTATTTTATGCATATTGATGCATACATGTTTATGTACATTCATTGCATATATTTTATTTATTTGTTTATGCATGAGTTAAGGGGGGGCTTCTTTGAAGCCTAACTTTAATCCATGCATATATAACTCCATGAGTTTTGTCATCATCAAAAAGGGGGAGATTGTTGGCCCAAAGGCCTTCCACTCTAGTTTTGATGATGATTAACTCATGTAGTTATGTTTACTAATAATCTTGTGTTGTTTAAGTTTCAGATCATTAACCAAGATATTAGTTGGTGATTAGCTTCAACAAGGTGTTTAGAAGCTTTTCATGATGATTCCAGGGCCAAACTTAAAGGTCACACTTTGCCTAGCCCATGGATGGAGTTTTGGAGCAAGTCTACTTGAAGATGGAGGTCATCAAGAAGACTTAGGTATCCTAGTTAGTTGAGTGTGTTTTAGATCCATTTGTAAAGCTTAGTATAGTTGATATGCTCAAGTGCACATACACACACGTTTCATGCTTTTGGATTTTGGTTTTCATGGATAGTAGATCAAACAAGTTTACTTTATTTCTATGTATATTAGATATATTCTAGATATACATACATGCTTTAAAGTTGCTAGACAAACTTATTTTGACTATCCTATTCATGTTTTGGAAAAATCAAGTTTGACAAAAATACAAGTTTTGTTTTTGATAAAATTTGCAAGACTCAAAAATGAATTGAATATGTTGATACATGTCTTGAAACTTTTATCACTTGTTTGAGTTTTGATATAAAATGATAAAAATATTTTTGGTGATTTTTAGAAGTATTAAAGATTTTTATAAAATATTTTTCTCAAGTTTTCTGACCCAGTTTTTCAGTTCCAGACTCAACCAGTCGACGAAGCCAGGTTATTAGTCGACTTGGCTGATGTCCGGTCGACCGGGCCGGTCGACCGGACGTGCACAGATCTGTGCACGTTTGGAGTCACTGGGACGGTCGACCGAGCCGGTCGACCGGGTCTGAGAGCTCTGCTCTCAGGTTGTTTGGGTCGACCGTGCCGGTCGACCGGGATGAGAGCTCTGCTCTCTGTTTGTTTGGGTCGATCGGGCCGGTCGACCGCAGTTGCCCAACGGTCATATTTCTGACCGTTGGCGGTCGACCGGGCCGGTCGACCGGCAGCCTGTCAGGCTGCCAGCTCAGCCTAACGGCTAGTTTTCTGATGGGCCTATAAAAACCCCATCTCTTTGGGGATTTTGGCTAAGTTTTTGAAGAGAAAAAATTCTGGTTTTCTGAAGTGTTTAAAACAAATTTTTCAAAAGTGTTTGGGGCTTTAATCTTTCAATCTTTATTGTTTTAGGTTTTTAGAAAAATCAAAGAAAAGAATATTTTGGGAGATTTGTCTTGGTTTTCATTCTATATTTTTTGCAAGAATTTTCCCAAGTGTTTTTCTTTGTTGCTTGTTTTCCAAACACCTAGTTTTCCACACTTGAGCTATCATACTATCCTAATCTATTAGGATCTTGTTTTTGTGGAAAAGAAAAGAGAAAAAGAAAGAGAGTTTGAGTTTGTGGTTTTTGGAACCACTTGTTGTAAACACCCTTATTCTTGTAGTATCCCTCTTTGGTAGAGGTGATCGGGTGATTGGTTTGCTCCCTCTAGTGAGAGGTGGAGATTTGGTTGTAACCCTCTTCGATAGAGGTGTTGTTGTTGTTGTTGTATTTGGCTACGGGCCTACCCCTCGGTTGTGAGGTGGTTGTTTGAGAGAGGAGTTAGGTACTCCATTGTTGTAAAAATCCTTCTCGGTGAAGGTTCCCTCGGTGGACGGTATAGTGGATTGAAAATCCTACACGGTGGTGTAGGCGGGGATGTAGAGCAAGGGTGCTCGAACCTCGAAACATATCTTTGTGTTTGCGTTTGATCCACTTGTCTCTAAACTCTCTCTCTTTACATTTGTGCAAAGCATCATACTTCATTCATATCATATTTGCTTGTGTTGAGCATAATTCATCTTGTCATATCATATTTATTTGCTTGTGTTGTGCCTTGCATAATCCATATTTCTATATCCTTGATTGCTAGGCTTGATTGTGTGTGCACATTGCTTGGATTGCTTGTGTGTGTGTGCCCAACTTATACTCATCCAACAAGAGCTTCACATAGCGCCTCAACCCATTTCAAGGGGAATCAAGGGGAGTTAGTCCAGAGCCTCGCAAGGGGAATTCGGGTACACTTGTTGTATTGTATTAGTTTGTGCATAATTTGCATTAGCTTCCGCATTTAGCGCACTTAGTTTTGCATTAAGTTTTAGATTAGCACTAACACCTATTCACCCCCCCTCTAGTGTGTTTTTTCACTCGGCATATCACTGTTACACATGCATGTATGGTTTCTCTATTCTTGTTCTATGTATCACCGTTCATAGTACATGCCTTATTGTTGTATGCATACTCATTTATTCCTGTTACATGATTGTTTCCCGTTACTTCTATTGATATTCTTGTTATTGATATTCTCATTACTGGACATGAGTGTTGTTGATACACGATGTGTGGAACTAAGTGCCACGTGTATCTCACCTACGGGGGCCACCTCTAGAATCCCACATCTCATGTATATTATTTCTCGTTATCTTGTATCATGTATCAACACAGCTCATATCCTCTTATCGTATTACTCGTACCATATACTATTCTAGTTCTTGATACTCGTATCATGCACTGTTGTAGCTCTTGATATACTGTGAATGAATATCACTTGGGGATGGGGGAGACTTGACGGTTGTCTAGGTCTTCTCGGGTGCATGTCTGGATCCATATTGTTAGTCCCACTGTAGGGGACGTGGTAGGGCTGGCTACCGTTTGTATTGTATTATTTCTTGCTCCTGCCCTAGCGGGTTGCCCTGGTCTCAACAGCCAGGGGTTCGTTTAAGGCCGTTGTCCCGGGTATGTACGGGATACACCCACCTGACTAGAGCTCCTCGACCATAGGTTTCCAAGTAACATAATAAAACAGTATACACAATAATGACGTCGGGAACACTAGTTATTTGGTCACTCTCTCGTTTAGATAATGGTACCCATAGGCCATGTCCGGATGGGTTCGACTGGAGTGCGGGCTCCAGTATGAATTGCCAGTGGTATGGGACACTGGAAGAGATTGATTAAAATACCAGGTGGTACTGATTGCTACTATTGTATAAATGACATGCCTTGCCTGATACATGTATGCTATATTGTTACTGTTCATGATACGTTATCGATATCATGTTACCTGTATACTTGTTACTTTTACCTGGTACATGTTACTTTTTCTGTGGTGGCATCCTGCTCGTATACATGTATATTCTTCATTGCATATATTCTGTAACTTGCAGACATCTTTACCATATCTGCACAACATCGTATTATGGGTATCTTGCATATGCACATCTGCATATTCACTTCTATCACGTTACCACTAGCATGTTCAATACGTCACCACTAGACAACATTATTTATGATATAAACTGTACACGACTATAGACTTGACCTGATGATAACCGGCTAGGTAGTGATGGTATTAAAAGATAATATGTTTATATATTTCTACTGCTTATTATATCCTTATTATATGGTATCACTATTATCACATCTTGTATTATATATTATTATCGTGCTTGTATTACTATCGTATGTATTACTGCCTCCTTCATTTTACCACTCACTAGGTCGCTTTCTGACGACCCTGGGTTTGCGTGCCCAGGTTGGAGATCCGAGTTACCGTAGTATCAGAGTGTCTTGGAGTCACATCAGAGATTCCTTATCGGGACTATTCCTAGGTATCTTGGTGCTTTATTTCCGTTATCTTATTTGTCCCCATTTTTCATATCTGTTATGATCGCTGACCTCTTTCTGCAGGTATTCTTGTACTTATTTCATGCTGGAACTTATGTATATAAGGTGGTTATTTACTGTACTGAGGCTTAGCGTATGTACGTGAGGGTTTTCCGCCCTGCGTATGTACGTCGCCATAACGTCCCCGTACCTGCGGGATTGGGGCGTTACATAGTGGTATCAGAGCTTCGGTTCACACCTGGTGTGGGTAACCACCTGGGTTAATACTCAGGCTCTTACCAACAGTACAATCAGGTTCAGCTTAACGTGTCTGTCTCTGACTTTGGGATTCCAGCAGCGAGTACAAGAATACCATGTCATTGGCAATTCATTCCTTGACTGTTCGCCATGTCATTGGCAATTCATTCCTTGACTGTTCGATTCCTTCCTTACAAGTGTCACCAAAATATCTGATTTCCTTCTCGCTTTCTTTTCATCTTATTGCTTCCAGTCTGTTAGCGTTAGTTCACTACAATAATTCTCCATCCTGAGTTCTTTATTGATATCAGAGTGCGCAGCGTAAGTGTCATGGACCCGTAACATTTAGGCTTTGGGGTTGGAAATTTTGTTCTCCCACCTGATTTGAAATTTCGAGGATGAAATTTTTTGTAAGGTGGGAAGAAATGTAACCCCCTGATCCCTGGTATACGTATCACAGTATCAGTACTCGATACGACCTACAAAATTGATTTGACCTCCGTAGTAGTCCGATTGAGCTGATTTTAGTTTTAAAAAATCATTTTCTAATAATTTAGATTTTTCAGGATTTTTTGGAAGTTTTCTGGATTATTTTGAAAAATCTCCGTAGTCTGTGTCGACCAATACCGATAATCGGCTTTACAATATTTACTTCACAAACGGAGTTGTATTTTGAGAATCGGCTTTCACCGTATATCTTAGAATCACATGAGCTACGTATTGGTATTTTTGAGAATTTTTCTGAATTTATCGAAAAGCCGGCCAAACTGGTGTCGCCCGATATCGGCGAGACACTCTGAGATTTTCAATTTGCAAATCGGACTGAATTTCTTCAAACTGTCTTCATATTACGTCTCAGGATAATATTCTTTATTTTCTGTAATTTTTGGGCACCGTTCGGAGCTGGTCAAATTTTAGGCCAATAGAATAAGAATAATAAAATATTATTTTACTTTTCTTTTTCTTTCCTTTTCTTCTCCCTTCTTCCACACTCTTCCTTCACCACCGCCATTCTCCACCGCCTTCTTCCCCCTTTAAATCCTTTCTCTCTCTCCTAACCCTCTCTCTACCTAGCTAAAACCCCCTCCTCTCTCTCTCTCTCTCTAAAACTCTCTCTCTTCTCTCTCCCTCCTCTCTTTTCTCTTTCTTCTCAACTCCCTCTTTCCCCACTCCCTCTCCCACTCTCTGTGCAGGGGCAGACCCATGCCTGCGGCCCGGCCAAGCGCCACCGCCGCCGCCGCACCCCGGCGGCGCCGCCGCCGGCCGCGCCCCCCTTCTCCTTCTTCTTCTTCTTCCCTCTCCTTTTCTTTTCTTTTTCTCCTGTTAGCTCCCTCTCCTATTCCTCTCTTTTTCTCACTCTCACTCTCATGCCCTCAGTCTGACGGGCTGCCGCCACCGCCGGAGGCCGGGACCGCCGCTGGCAGGTCAGCCGGCGCCGCCGGCCAGCTGGGCTGGCCGGCCGGCCAAGCAGGAGCAGCAGCAGCAAGAGGCTGCTGCTGCTGTTATTTGTTCTTGTGGGTTTGGGTTAAGCCCAAACCCATTAACCCCTATTGGGTAAACCCAATAACCCATATGGGTTTAATTAAAACTCATTAACCCGTTTACCCTTCAACCCAATAACTTATGTTAACGGGTTTGGGTTTGGATCTAAACCTGACCCGTTAACCCGTCTACCCGCATCCAACCCAATAAAGGTAAATTTGCAGAAAACCCCCTAATTTATTTTCTTAATTGCATTTGAATTATTTTTATTTACATATTTAACCCATTTCCGTTACTTTTAGCGTTCGGGCGATATCGGGAGCATCCAGACTCCGATTTGGACGATTCTGGATCCGTTGTGATCGTGGGGAAAAGAACTACCTTCCCGTGGCCAGTTTATGAGTGTTTTTATTTTATAAATTATCTTTAGTATATTTATTGCACTTGGTTGCTTTATGTAAATAAAACAGGATTACCGGTTAGTCACTGTAAAACTGTAAATACCGATTCATAAATTATCAGTGATAGAATAACAGTGTAAACATGCTCGATTAGAATAACATTTGACTGTCATGACAAATAGGGATATCTGATACTCCATTAGGTGTGATCACCAGTACCTGCCTCCCACTTACTACATGTACATGTACTTGTTACCCGAACATTCTAGGACTTTGGATGTTGTAAGTTCTATAACACTAGATATTGTGATCCCACATTACTCGATATATTGTCATTCACAGAGGCGGAGACACCAACACTGTTATTGCCTGTTCTGGAATCGCTGATATACGGATACACCGACACTACGATTGCATGTTATGGAGAGTCTACTATACGGATACCTTGTACACTAGTTATGGGACACGGTTACACTAATCCACTGGCTATCGCGTACATGATATCATCGTTACATGGGTTCTCGGCATATCATTGTTACACATGCATGTATGATTTCTCTATTCTTGTTCTATGTATCACCGTTCATAATACATGCCTTATTGTTGCATGCATACTCATTTATTCCTGTTACATGATTGTTTCCTGTTACTTCTATTGATATTCTTGTTATTGATATTCTCGTTACTGGACATGAGTGTTGTTGATACATGATATGTGAAACTAAGTGCCACGTGGATCTCACCTACGGGGACCACCTCTAGAATCTCACATCTCTTGTATATTATTTCTCGTTATCTTGTATCATGTATTAACACAGCTCATATCCTCTTATCGTATTACTCGTACCATATACTGTTCTAGTTCTTGATACTCGTATCATGCACTATTCTAGCTCTTGATATACTGTGAATGAATAGCACTTGGGGATGGGGGAGACTTGACGGTTGACTAGGTCTTGTCAGGTGGATGTCTGGATCCATATTGTTAGTCCCACTGCAGGGGACGTGGTAGGGCTGGCTACTGTTTGTATTGTATTATTTCTTGCTCCTGCCCTAGCGGGTTGCCCTGGTCTCAGCAGCCAGGGGTTCGTTTAAGGTCATTGTCCCGGTATGTACGGGATACACCCACCTGACTAGAGCTCCTCGACCATGGGTTTTCAAGTAACATAATAAAACAGTATACACAATAGTGACGTCGGGAACACTTGTTATTTGGTCACTCTCTCGTTTGGATAATGGTACCCGTAGGCCATGTCCAGATGGGTTCGACTGGAGTGCGGGCTCTAGTATGAACTGCCAGTAGTATGGGACACTGGAAGAGATTGATTAAAATATCAGGTGGTACTGATTGCTACTATTGTATAAATGACATGCCTTGCCTGATACATGTACGCTATATTGTTATTGTTCATGATACGTTATCGATATCATGTTACCTGTATACTTGTTACTTTTACCTGGTACATGTTACTTTTTCTGTGGTGGCATCCTGCTCGTGTACATGTATATTCTTCATTGCATATATTCTGTAACTTGCAGACATCTTTACCATATCTGCACAACATTGTATTATGGGTATCTTGCATACGCACATCTGCATGTTCACTTCTATCACGTTACTACTAGCATGTTCATTATGTCACCACTAGGCAACATTATTTATGATATAAACTGGACACGACTATAGACTTGACCTGATGATAACCGGCTAGGTAGTGATGGTATTAAAGATAACATGTTTATATATTTCTACTGCTTATTATATCCTTATTATATGGTATCACTATTATCACACTTGTATTCTATATTATTATCGTGCTTGTATTACTATCGTATGTATTACTGCCTCCTTCATTTTACTACTTACTAGGTTGCTTTCTGACAACCCTGGGTTTGCATGCCCAGGTTGGAGATCCGAGTTACCGTAATATCACTGTGTCTTGGAGTCACATCAGAGATTCCTCATCGGGACTATTCCTAGGTATCTTGGTGTTTTATTTTCGTTATCTTATTTGTCCCCATTTTTCATATCTGTTATGATCGCTGACCTCTTTCTGCAGGTATTCTTGTACTTATTTCATGCTGGAACTCATGTATATATGGTGGTTATTTACTGTACTGAGGCTTAGCGTACGTATGTAAGGGTTTTCCGCCCTGCGTATGTACGTCGCCATAACGTCCCCGTACCTGCGGGATCGGGGCGTTATAAGTACTCACCATAATGAAGGTCTTCTTGATTGTATTCATGTGAGCGTATGGGGACCTGCTAAGACGGCATCGCTTAGAGGTCACAGGTACTTTGTCTCTTTTGATGATTGTTTATCTATGCAGTGTTGGATATATCCCATGAGACAAAGGGGTGAAGCCCTAAATGTGTTGGTGAAGTAGAGAGGAAGAATGGAGAGGCAGATAGGTAGGAAGATTAAGGAGCTAAAATTGGTAATGTTGGAAAGGACATGAACCAATTCCTACGATTTGGCCAGAACACAGGTATTGCTACTCACTTCACAACAGGTACAGATGAGTTGGCTAAGGAAGTGATCTGTCCCTTGTTGGAGGAGGTTCGAAGGTTGTTGTCTAATGCAGGTTTAGACAAGTCATTTTGGGCTGAGGTGACTGAGTATGCTAGCCATCTCATGAATAGATCGACTGCGATAGGAGGTAAAGCTCCATTGAAAATTTAGTTTGGGAAAGTTGCTCAAGATCATGGTGTGCTGCGGGAGTTTGGAAGTCCAACCTACTTCAGTGCAAAGAATGGCAAGGTGAATCCGCGAGTAAAGAAGTTTGTCTTATTGGGCGTCAAAAGGAACAGCTACATGTTGTGGGACCCCGAAGACAAGAAGATCGTGATGAGCAGGAATGTCACATTTGGAGAGACTTCAGTGTTGAAGTCCATCGTCTCTCAGCAGGTAGAGAGGACGGAGACCAAGGAAGTATCGCAGCGGGTGGAGGTTGATGCTACTCCATCATCTCCAGTTGATTCGGCATTAAAGGAGACTTCACCGGATGTGACACTGGGTGGAGATCATGAATCCAGGATGGCTGCTGAACAGGTTGAAGACATTGTTGAAGATGTCAAGGTGCTTACAGCTATTGGAACCAAGGTGAAACCACACTTGTGGGGAAAGAAGCATGAATCTCAAGCTTGTGATCGCGACAAGCTCAAGTTGAAGACCGTTGTTCTCCATGATGGTCGGGAAGAGGTTCATATGACTCCGTCTGATAGGTTCACTGCTGCAGAGATAGGTAGCAGTATTTGAGCTTGATGAAGCTCATTCTAATGAACTACAGTTGGCTTGATCCTTTGGATAAAGGTATGTAGGCAGCCGTAAAGGCACAACCATTTGGTGATGCAACTCTTATGAAGCTATTTGGGTTCTTGAGAAGCTGTTTGGATCTTCACGTAAAGGTGAAGAGTTATGGCCGATGGAAATTCACGTAGAGGTGAAGTGTTGTGGCCAGTTGGACTTCACGTAGAGGTGATGTGGTGTGATCTTGATGAACAGGTAATCTTTCGGGGAGAAGATGTTGAGCTTGCATAAGGAGTGGTGTGCATCCAGTTGAAGCTGATGATGTTTGGTGTGCTCTACACAGACTTAGTTGGACCGACAGTGGAAGACAGTAGACTAGATAGAGCTAGTCAGTTGGAGAGGCAGTGTTGGCTCATGAGGAGTCTTCGTGAGATCGTAAAGCTGCGGAGGAGGAGCCACGGTATGGTGATCGGCATGTATGAAAGTTCTCCGAAGGTGAAGTGCAGGGAAGGCATGTGCGATGTTTTCTAGGGATAGCTGAGCTAAAGATTCCAAGCCGAGATCGTGTGTCGATTTTGCCAAGATCGTGTGTCGATTTTGCCAGGTGAAAGACTGGGGTATGTTAGAGATTGGCTCAGATTTGAAAAATCTTCAACGAGGTGGAGAATTGTTGGGGAGGAAGTCGTCGAAGAGTCGACGAAGAAGAAATCCAAATTTCAGCAGCAGCAAAAACAACAGGAAAAGAAGCTGTACGGTCAACCGGCTCGGTCGACCGTTGGCAGTAGCAGTGGCTCGGTCGACCGGCCCGGTCGACCGACGTGCACGCTGACATGCACAGCATAGCGATCGACTGGCCCGATCGACCGCAGGAAGAGAGCGGTCGACTGGGCGATTAACCGACTGAAAGTTCCCAACTCTCGGTTGGAAACGGTCGACCGGCCCGATCGACCGGTGCATAGGGTCGGTCGACCGGCCGGTCGACCGACAGTCGGGTCTGCTATTTTTCGGGAAGGGTTATTTTGTTGTATTTTTTAGGATTTGTATCTTTGAGAGATCTGGATGAGGGTTTGAGAGCAATTGTAGAGGAGAGTAGAGCAGAGGCAGAACTTTCCCGATCCCCATTGCTGTAACTTGTAATTGATTTGTTGAATCAATAGAACCCTCCCCCTTTCTTGCCCTGAGGACGTAGGCTACAAGGCCAAACCTCATTAAATTTGTGTTTCGTGCTCTTTCTCTAGATTGTTTTATTTGTGCTGGTTGTGGTACTGTTCTTCTGTGCTTTGGAGATCTAGGATTCCTCTGTGGGGTTATTGTCGTCGGCACAACAATACTTCAATAAGCTCGTAAATAGTACAGTAAAAAGATAAATAACATGCAAGCAGGGCTCGGCCACCTTTCATTAGTTATTTGATCCAATTACCAACTTGATTTGGAAATAAAACCAAGTTTGTTCCTCAAAAGTTTGATTAATTCCACTCCATTGCTGAACAAAGGACATATTCTTTTTTTTATTCCTTTAAAAATCTTTTGAAATTACACTCCCTGACCAAAATAACTGTCCCCATGGGCAAAATTCCACGGCCTGTCATTTCATGCATAATATGAAATTGCTGATTACATATCGAGAAAAAGATTATAACCCTTTGATGGGGGGTGCCAGACAAATATACCCTTGCCTAACAAACAACCACAAAGAAAGAGGATCGAAAAGGTACATATTACAAATTTGCTTTAGTTCTCCTATTGATGAGGATTTCAAGATCATGCGAGAGTTTGAATCGAGTCTGTATTTTTTTTTTTGAGTCTACCCTTGTTTACTTTCATTTAATATTGTTTCTTCTATGCTTTAGATTCGTTTAGTCCCACATCGATTGTGGAGACAAGTTTAGCCTTTGTAAGCCTATAAATAGGCAAGAGTATTGAGTAATAAAACAATGAAATTTGATAAATGAAATTTGATCTTTTATTAAATGAAAATTCCTCTTATTGGATTGGAGTGTGAAACCTATTTCATAACTGGGTTGGGTGTGAAGCCCTACCCATTATCCTCTTCCCCATTCTTCTAACCTAGCCATTCACAACAGAAAACACAGTCGCCATCTCCAGCCCCCCCTCTCTCTCCCCCCTCCCTCTCTCCTTCTCCGTAGACTTCTTCTTCACTCTCTTCTCCCCCACCTTGCTGCTAGCAGTCATCGACCCCCACCCACTCCCGCTTATCGTCGACGCGTCGCCAGCACCACCTACCCTATTTCTAGCACCACCTTACCCCGTCGCCATCAGCCACCAGCCTAACATCTTCGCCAACTCCCTCTTCACCTCGTCTTCACACCCTCATCTTTCGTCTCGATCTGCTATGTCATCAACCAGCTCCACCTTCACTACCAGTGAGTGTCACCCACCTGCCGCCAACCAATGAAGACCCCGCCACCTCTCTATCATATGTTGGCATTATCGCAAGCCAGTTCATCTTCTCTAACTGTTGCTATTTACGTACAACCACTGCTACCTCCCTAGCGACCTCCTACTTCCCTTACTTCTCCGTGTACTCCATCATTGGCTGCCCAGCCTACTATCGCCATCACTGCAGTCAATTAACTCTGCCTTCTCCTTCACTCGTGATGTTACCGGACGTCGACTGCAATACAACAATAACAATATCATCTACTGAAGAGATACAAGATCAACAACAGCAGGAATAGTAGGACCAACAACATACGAATCTGAGAACGGGCTTTTTAGTAGGTGAGTTTTAATCCTTGCAATTAGATTATTAGTTCATTTACATCATATAATTTTATCTCTAAACTTTTATCAGTATCCTGTTGTCCGCTATTATTGTGAGTGTGTGATTTTGTTCAACTTATATTCATTGTCTTCAATATTGCGAGTAGAACGATTACAATTATAACAGAGTTTTGTGTTGATTTTTTGAGGCTAGAACTGTCAAAACTACACATGAAATTGACCGTTAAAATCCATCGGTTTAGGTTTTTAAATTACTTCCTGTCAAGATCGTGATTTTGGCAAAGCTTCGTGAGTTCGAATTTATCACTAATCTCTCACATCACACATGACACATGTTTCACATCATTTGGCATCAGAGCACGGTTTATGAAAGAATTGCATCACCTTAGACACTTTTATTTACTTTCTTGCATTTAGGATATGTTTACTGCACGCTAACGTGTGGAGGAGCTATCTATTTAGAATAGTCTAACACCCCTATGGATTCCAAAAAGTCGCCATGATATTCACTGACATATAGGCTAAGCTTGAATTCCTAACTCAAACATGTTGGCCCAAAGGCTCATCACTCTAGTTTTGATGATGATTAACTCATGTAGTTATAGTATTAATGATCTTGTGTTTAATTAGTCCCAGATATATGATCAAGATTTTAGTAGGTGTGTAGCTTCAACAAAAGATTTCAAGTCAAGTTTTGAAGGTAGCACGTGTTGATTCAAGAGCTTATGCATCAAGACCACATCAAGTACTCAAGAGGAGTCTAACTCATTGGATCATAGTTTGGACCAAGTCAAGAAGGAGAAGAAGATTTTCAAGTGAAGACCTTCAAGAGAAGACTTGTGTCTAGGTTTATTTTTTTGTTAAGATTTTAATTTTAGATAAAATGTAAAGGATGGATTAGTTGGTGGATTGCTCAAGTAATATATACAGTCACACACAAGATTTAGATGAGTTTTTATAAAAGAGTTTTTATTTTAGAAAAATATCGATTTGATTTTTATGTCTCAAAATATGACATAAGTTTTTATCAAAACCATTTTAGTGCTTATTGCCAAAAACATAGATATTTCATCATATATGTGTACTAGATCATATCCATACACACTAAGCTTTAAAAATGTTTAAAATATCTTGTTTTTGTATTTGGAAAAGTTTTAAAAATATCAATTTGGAAAAATACGGACTTTGTTTTAAGCAAAAAATTTCTAAGTCACAAAAATAGTTCAAAATATTTGTAACATGTTTTGATTTTTACTCAAATATATTTGTATATCAAAGTATAATATTGAACTTATTTTTATAGATTTTTAGAGATTTATAAGATTTTATTGAAGTAAAAAGACTAAGTTTTTAAATCCCCAAAATATGTTTTTGGCCTCATGCCGGTCGACAGAGATCATGGACAGAGATCATGGACGATTTGTTGTTAGAGCTTCAGGTTCAGTGTTGGGACCTTTGGGACTAGGAAGACCTTTGAGTGATAAAAATCTCATAATGGTGGAATGTGACTCCAGGATGGAAGGTTATTCGGAACGGATGATGACTTCGGGATGTTGAATGTGGCGGTGGCTCCGAGATGGACTCTAGGAGTTGTAGACTTCTCAGAAAAGCTCTTAATTGTTATGACACTTGTTATTATCTTGATGAGGATTAAATTTTGACGACTACACCAAACAAAACATAAACACCTCCAACTCTACTATTCCTATTCCACCAAAAGAAAAAGAAAAGAAAAGAAAAAGAAAAGAAAAGATAACAAAGGCCCAAATCTAGTAAATTCTAACTGCCCGCCCCCGCACGTGAGGGACTCGCCTCGAGTCCTTCACCGACTCTGACACGGTTGTTACAATCTTTAGTGGGGACCACACCAAGAGCTAACCCGACCAATCCGAATCCAACCCATTTTCACCCCATCCCACTACTTTCCGAATCCATCTGTCTCAAATTTCACCACCCACCGGTTCTTAAAATAAATAACTATTTATATCCAACATCAAAACCCTAACCCCCAAAAAAGAGATCTACTCCTTCTTCTTCATCATCAATCCAATCCAATCTCACGACTGCTCCCAAAAAAAATAGATTCCGCGCACCGAACCAAAAAAAAAAAAAAAAACTCAAATCTGGTAAATTCTAACGGCCCGCTCCCGCACGTGAGGGACTCGCCTCGAGTCCTTCACCGATTCTGACACGGTTGTTACCGACTTCAGTGGAGACCACATCAACTCGACCAATCCGAATTTAATCCATTTTCATCTCATCCCACTGCTTTCCGAATCCATCTGTGTCTCAAATTTCACCACCCACAGATTCATAAAATAAATAACTATTTATATCGTCCAACATCAAAACCTAACCCCCAATAGAGGTCTATTGCTTCTTCATCATCATCAATCCGATCTAATCTCACGAACCGCTCAGTGTGTACTATTTTCAAACTCCCTTTCCTTCAATCTCCCTCTTACGCTGACCGCCTCTCAAATTTTATTGACAAAAAAAAAAAAAAAATTCTTCTCTGATTTCAGGGAGGACCGGTAAGATCTCAATCCGAATCCAATCCGTTTTCTTTCCACTGCTTTCCGAATCCTTCTCCGTCTCAAATTCTAACTCCAATAACTATTTATATCATCCAACATCAAAACCCTAACCCCAAAAAGAGGTCTATTCCTTCTTCATCATCAATCCAATCCAATCTCACGAACTGCTCCAAAGATGTCTGCTTCCGAATCCACCCCCGCCTTCAAAGATCTCATCAGTATGTACTATTTTCAACTTCCCTTTCCTTCCGAATCCTCTCAATTTTATTTTAAAAAAATAAATAAATAAAATCTGCTTCTCTGATTTCAGGGAGGACGAGTGAGATCTCAATGGGGAGCAACGGACCAGTGAAGTCTTTTGGAGGGGGAGAGGGTGGTGGTGTTTCAGTGAACGGCGGGGCGAAGGCCGAGCTGTCGGCGGTGAAGAGGAAGAAGGACTTCAGGTGCATGGAGAGGGTCAATGGGAGGATGGTCAACGTGTTGGAAGGGCTGGAGCTTCACACTGCTGTGTTTAGCGCCGCCGAGCAGCGAGAAATCGTTGATTACATTTATGAGCTTCAGGATCGGGGCCGGAAACGGCAGCTCAGAGGTATATGTTCTTCTCTAACACGATTATGTTTAATTTTAGTCTTTGTATGATATAGTTGACTTTGAGAATTTGTTGGTCAATTTTGATAAAATATGGTTAATTGATTAGCAAAGTTTTTAATAGGATTTCACTAATACGAATAAATAGTAACGATCACTTGTCATGCACGAAAGCCTTTTGTTTCTGTGAACACTTTCGACTTTCCATGGATTTTTCCATTAATAGGTGAGCTTTGAAAAGAATTGAAAAATGCATGTACACCACATTGTATCACTCTACGGACATAAGAATGCAAGATTTAAGCAAATAACTCAATTAGTTCTGAGATGCATCTTTTTTGTTGAGCATGTGTCATGTGAAATTATGAAGAAGTGGGTGGAAAGTCTGTGCTTGATTAAATGTTTTGGCAATTCTATGTTACCGAGTGGAAATTGATATGGCTTGTCCTTGATTCAGAGCGGACATATTCAGAGCCAAGGAAATGGATGGGAGGCAAAGGACGAGCCACCATTCAATTTGGCTGCTGCTACAATTATGCCACAGTATGTTTCTATTTCTTTTTATGACGCATATCTCTTACACATTCTCTCTTCATTTTTATTTTAATTGTACTCACTAAAATTTTCTTCTCATCTAGGACAAGCATGGGAATCCACCGGGCATTATTCGTGATGAGGAAGTTGACCCTATTCCTCCTCTCCTCAAGTCTATGATTAAGAGGATGGTTGCTTGGCGTGTTTTACCTCCTACATGTGTTCCCAATAGTTGTATTATCAATATCTATGATAAAGACGACTGCATTCCTCCTCACATCGATCATCATGACTTTGTTCGGCCCTTCTGCACGGTATCTTTTCTAACAGAGTGCAACATAGTATTCGGTTCAGAGCTCAAGGTACTTGGTCCAGGAGATTTTTCAGGATCTGCTGCAATTCCACTGCCTGTGGGGTAAGTAGTACAAGCGAGTTTTTAATATGTTTGCTTGTTTTGGACTCTGTTCTTCAATTTTATTTGATGTGAACATATTTTATAAAGTTTCCATGTTAATTACAAAATCATTCAAACAATTATACAATAAATTATGTTTAGCTTTAAGAAGATATGCAACTAGTGAGTTTGAACAAATAACATATTGTAGAACATGACATGATTGCATTTTTGTTGTGTGTTATGACCTAACTTCAAGAAGCAAAACAGAAAATGTCATCATGCATAAATTTCTTACTTGTTTTGCATAATTTTAGTTTGATTACTATGCATAACTTTGCAACTCAAGATTTATGCGGGAATCTAATGTATGTGATGCTAGAAATAGGTAATGTTCTGCTTGATTGCCATCATGATTTCCATTTGCACAAATTCGTGATAAAGGGACTTTAAATTTCTGATTATTTAACATTATATCATCCTTATGCTCCACCTTCTCATTCCAGATCTGTGCTCATCTTAAACGGCAATGGCGCTGATGTGGCTAAACATTGTGTTCCTGCTGTCCCTTCCAAAAGGTTAGTGTGTTAATACTCAAAAGTCTAAACGATCATCCATGAACATTTTGACTAAAACTTATGTACCAATCGCAATGCAGGATCTCCATAACTTTCAGGAAGATGGATGATAGTAAACTTCCCTTTAGGTTCACTCCTGATCCTGAGTTACGAAACCTTCGGCCCCTTCCGCTCTCGGGGAACGGGCATCCAATTCAGCGGATAGGCGGTCATGTTTCAGTTTCGCCTGTGCAGCAGCAGTCACAACATCAGAGTGAGGGCTCAGATGATCAGAGCTTGGGCGGAAAGAATCAGTCAGCAGCAAGTGGAGGAGGGAAACCTATCAGCCCATTCCAATTCGACCGAGATGATTTTCCTTCATTGGGTTCTAGAATGGATAGTCATGTTTTAGTTTCGCCTGTGCAACAGCAGCAGGCCCAGCATTGGACACCCCCGCCACAAGCTCAACAAGCTAGTTCTCAACCTAGGAGTTGGAATTCAAGTGTTCACAAAAGCAAAATTATTTCTGCTCCTACGAGGGAGAGGTCAGGAGATCAGAGCAGGAGCGAAAAGAATCAATCTGTAGCACGCGGAGAGAAACCTGTTAGCCCGTTACAACTCGACCAAGGCAATTTTCCTTCATTGAGTTCTCGTGTTTTCAGTAAGCCCATGAGAAAGCCTGGCAGATCATTGAGACAGTGAAACTGTTTGTGACAACAGAGGCAAATTTGTGATTTAATTTTTTTCTTTTAATTATCATTTTGTATCTGTCACAGTTTTTGTATACTATTTATAAATTTATTGCAGTATTTGATGGTGACAGTGCTTATGCGGAATATAAGAACAGCGGAGTTTAAATTTTCATGTTTGTGGAGTAATAAGTTTGTTTAAGCTAAATTTCTGGTGCAATATTTTTAATAGTGAAACTAAAGAGGAAAAGGAAAAGGATCAGAAATTTGGTATCTTTAAATGAAAGAGAACAAATTAAAATAAATAAGGTCCATGGACCATGGTGATTGGTGTCTTCCTATTTTCTTTCTCAGCACTGGTGAATTTAGAGTCTTAGACTGCCATATGCCCAATCCAATAGCATGACACAAGTTACATCAACACAAATGAACACTTTTTAAGGATGAATATAACAAAATCCTCATTGCTCCATTGTGTTATATCATAAAACTGTAAAACTGATTATCTGAGAAAATTTTCTGTAGTAATAGAAGGGGGGAAAAAAAACTGAAGTGCTAACTCAATACTCAGCTTAAATGATATCATAATATCACTTGATGTAGGCCAACTATTACTCTCAGATTAAATATAAAAAATAGAAAGATCCAAAATTTAAAAGGAATCAAGTGAAAAAACTTCTATGATAAGGGGATATGTACCTGCTTCTTCTTTTTTAGAATTTCCTCTGCAGTGGCAATCTTATCTGCACAGCTCTTCTCGAGTTCAGAGAGTGCAGCCTTGTCCTTCTTCCCTGAAAGCCAAAGAAGATACTGCAATGGTCAACCTCAGTGAGGAGTTGTATGAGTTTCAACATGATAAGTGAACAAGGATTCTCACTTTGTTGTTCATAGTAGAGGAATAACTTCTCTTTTTCATCTTCATACTTCAAAAATATATCTGAAAATGGTAAAACCAAAACCTTCAATTATAAAGCAGCGAAGTGCTGCTTAAATTTAGACATCTTTTTTCGACATTTTAGATTTGCTCCCAGACTCCTAATGTAAAACAATTAATTAATAAACCAATATAATTATTATTGGAATCCACTAAGTTCAATGCCATAAAAAGCTTCAGTTTTGATATTTAGAAAATAGTACAGGTTAATGGGAACTGTACTAGTGAATAACAGTGGATCAGGTCAGAGGCATGCATACATTCATTGTTGTGGATAATTTCTACAATTTCTTTTATAAATCTAAGCTTCTACGAAGAAAAACGACTATGGAATTAGAAAAGATATACCATCCACTGGTAAAACTACATGACAGAATTATCCTCTACTCTGAGTTTCTTGATCTCAAAAAAAGTATGTAAGATATGTAAAACTTAGATGTGGGGAGAGAGTGCAAAATATTTTTCGTAGAATTTTTTTACTCATTGGAGATAGACAAGAGTGAGGAAAATGAGTACAAGCGGATTCGTGCAAAAAAATTAACAAATCTGTGCAATTGTACACATATCAGTCGACTAGAAGAAGTGCTAGTTAAATAGTAGCTTGAATTAGTCGACTACTGAGATCACCCAACTTTATGTTGGGGTGATTAGTGTTGGTCCCGAGATATTGACAAATGCGGAACTATCTCTGTTGGCAACGTTGGCAATAATGGATCTAAAAATACACAAGTCAACACAAAACTAAACAAGAAGGATAAGTTAAACAAATAAATAACTTGCAATAAAGGAAAGTAAATCTCAGAAAATGCAAACGCAAACAAGAGAGATTTATCCTGGTTCGGTCCTTGTGACCTACATCCAGTCCCCAAGCCACACGCTTGAGATTTTCCTTTAACTTGATTTTGTACACCCAAAATCACAACATGCACACCACTTGACAAATCCCCTTCGCCAAATGTGTACACCTTCTCTTCCACCAAGAGAACACCTTCTCTTCCACCAAGAGAATACCTTCACCTTGTACAACTGCCTCTACACCAAGAAGCTACCCGTGTACAATGATCACTTTGAGAATTACAACTCTTTTATCCTATAAGCCTTGGTACTGAATGTGTATGTGGACAAGGTCTAGTATAGGAAACAAGAACTTCAGAGGACTTCACAAATGGAAATGACTTTTGGTGAAGAACTGAAGTTAGAAAATCAGTTTTCAGGTTTTCAGAATTTTTGGCTTTGGAAAACTGAAGATATTTCTTAGTATCTGGCCTTTGGACTAATACCCCTTATATAGCTGAAGACTAGGGTTAGTTAGGGTAGTTATAGGAGCAATTCAGATGATATGAATGTTGGAAAACATTGCACAAAAGACCAGATAATTAAAACTGTCCAACAGTCAGAAACTGCCTATAGTCGACTTGCCTATGGAGTTAGTCGACTAGACTAGGCAATTTTCCTTCTATAAGTCGACTTGGTTTAGGTATTAGTCGACTAGGTCAGTGGACGTTGGATTGACAGTTTTCTGGTTAACTGATTCAAGTCGACTGCAACTAACTGTTAATCGACTGGACCAGCTATTAGTCGACTAGGGACAAGGGATTAGTCGACTACAAGATGTATTAGTTGACTATATTTGACTGTTAAGTCGACTAATACACAAACAGAGAGTTGGGTCTGATTTGGACACAGGACTTAGTCGACTTGGGTTCTGGGTTAGTCGACTACTCCAAGTTTAGTCGACTTGCAGAATGTAATAGTCGACTAATGGACTCTAATATGTGTGAGTGTATCAAGGCTTTTTACATGCTACTTCATAATTACAATCCACAACATATCAACTCTCTTTGGCACATCTTGATCATGTAGAACTCTTAATTCGTCATGTGTTAGAGCTCCAAATGAATTGCGTCACATAAGTCTTCAAGTCTTCATCAAAATAAGTTCCAACATTCTCCCCCTTTTTGATGATGACGCTTTGTGTGCACAAGTGCTCCCCCTGCAGAAAATATGTTATATTTTCCTCCCCCTGCAGAAATTGGGTTATAACAAATATGAAAACACTTTGTTCTCCCCCTGCAACAAATATATTAGTAAATATATATACATATCAACTTTTATATGGTACCTGCAAGATAGACGTTAGATGGTACCAAACATAAAAGATCATATTAACCTTTAGGACTCCAAATCCATTTAGAATTTACTTTCCACCTGTTAATATATACATAGTTGTAAGAATCACATATATCATGAATGTAAGAAGCAATATATGTATTTTTATCATGAAAACTTAAATTTTTAGGAATCCATATAAACTTTGTCTTAATTCTTTTTGAAACATGATTAGACTTTCCTTTCATATATGGATTACTAACATATGAAGACTTTTCATTATATCCAATACTATAATGATTATCATGTGACAATTTCTGAAAAGATAATAAATCATTCAATTTTTCTTTTCCTTTATTGAACTTAGTCACATTTTGCAAAAGATCTTTATATTTCTTTTTGAAAACTGAAATATCTTTATCTAATATAGAAATCCTTTTATTCAAAGATTCAGTTTCCTTTTTCAGAAAAATGTTCTCTTTTATAAACTTCTCATTTTCATTTTTCAAAGATGATATGACTTTTTCAGATTCATCTTGTTGAGAATTTATAGAAGATATTTGTAAAGCATAACATGAATTTTCCTTTAAAAGTTTTTCATTTTCTTTAGATAAAACTTTATTTTTCAACTTTTCATTTTTCAGATCAATAAATAATTCATGGAATGTATCATAAAGTTCAAAAAATGATACCTCTTCATCTTCTATGGCCATGTAACATAAGTTAACATGTTCAGTGGATTCTTCTTCATCAGAAGATGAGGAATCACTGTATTCTGATGATGCTTCATAATTTCTCTTCTTTCTGAACTTTTTGCTTTTTTACTTATCCTTCTTTTTGAGCAAAGGGCAATCCATCTTCATATGACCTGGTTTGTTACAGTTAAAGCATTTGAATTTACCTTGCTTTAAAAATCGCCTGAATTTCTTTGAAAGCATTGCCATCTCCTCTTCATCGTCATCGGAATCGTCCGTGTCGGAGGATGCATGGAAGGCGAGTTCTTTCTTCCTTGAGCGGTGTTGTCTTTCGTCCTTCTTTCTTTCTTCTAACTGCACTTCATATGCCATTAGATTACCGATTAGGTTTTCTAATGTCATAGTTGAGAGATCATTCGCCTCTTCAATGGTGGTTGTCTTCTTCTCCCATTCTGGTGTGAGTGCACGAAGGATCTTTCGAACTCTTTCAAATTGGGTGTAGTCCTTTCCAAGGGATGCTAATGTATTGGTGATGTCGGTGAATCTTGTAACCATCTCGGATATGGTTTCATTCTCCTCTATTTTGAATAACTCAAACCTGTGGACAAGAACAGATATTTTAGATTCCTTAACTTTATTTGTGCCTTCGTGTGTTACCTGAAGAGTATGCCATATTTGATGTGCAGAAGTTGCAGTTGAAACACGGTTGAACTCTTCTTTGGTTAGGGCACAGAACAAGGCATTCATTGCTTTGGCGTCAAGGTTCGCGTTCTTCTTTTGATCTTCACTCCAAGCATTGTAGTTGGTTGTGGGCTTGGTGTACGTTGCTTCTATGATGTTCCAAAGGTCGTAGTTGAGCGATTGCAAGTAGATCTTCATTCTACACTTCCAGTAATTGTAGTTGGATCCGTCAAATAGCGGTGGACGTTGTGTAGAATGTCCTTCTTTGAATTGGGATGATGAGAACTCCGTTGCCATCCTTGTTTGTTGACTGAGTATGCAGGGCTCTGATACCAAATGTTGGTCCCGAGATATTGACAAATGCGGAACTATCTCTGTTGGGAACGTTGGCAATAATGGATCTAAAAATACACAAGTCAACACAAAACTAAACAAGAAGGATAAAGTTAAAAAAATAAATAACTTGCAATAAAGGAAAGTAAATCTCAGAAAATGCAAACGCAAACAAGAGAGATTTATCCTGGTTCGGTCCTTGTGACCTACATCCAGTCCCCAAGCCACCCGCTTAAGATTTTCTTTAACTTGATTTTGTACACCCAAAATCACAACATGCACACCACTTGACAAATTCCCTTCGCCAAATGTGTACACCTTCTCTTCCACCAAGAGAATACCTTCACCTTGTACAACTGCCTCTACACCAAGAAGCTACCCGTGTAAAATGATCACTTTGAGAATTACAACTCTTTTATCCTATAAGCCTTGGTACTGAATGTGTATGTGGACAAGGTCTAGTATAGGAAACAAGAACTTCAGAGGACTTCACAAATGGAAATGACTTTTGGTGAAGAACTGAAGTTAGAAAATCAGTTTTCAGGTTTTCAGAATTTTTGGCTTTGGAAAACTGAAGATATTTCTTAGTATTTGGCCTTTGGACTAACTACCCCTTATATAGCTGAAGACTAGGGTTAGTTAGGGTAGTTATAGGAGCAATTCAGATGATATGAACGTTGGAAAACGTTGCACAAAAGACCAGATAACGAAAACTGTCCAACAGTCAGAAACTACCTATAGTCGACTTGCCTATGGAGTTAGTCGACTAGACTAGGCAATTTTCCTTCTATAAGTCGACTTGGTTTAGGTATTAGTCGACTAGGTCAGTGGACGTTGGATTGACAGTTTTCTGGTTAACTGATTCAAGTCGACTGCAACTAACTGTTAGTCGACTGGACCAGCTATTAGTCGACTAGGGACAAGGGATTAGTCGACTACAAGATGTATTAGTCGACTATATTTGACTGTTAAGTCGACTAATACACAAACAGAGAGTTGGGTCTAATTTGGACACAGGACTTAGTCGACATGGGTTCTGGGTTAGTCGACTACTCCAAGGTTTAGTCGACTTGCAGAATGTAATAGTCGACTAATGGACTCTGATATGTGTGAGTGTATCAAGGCTTTTTACATGCTACTTCATAATTACAATCCACAACATATCAACTCTCTTTGGCACATCTTGATCATGTAGAACTCTTGATTCGTCATGTGTTAGAGCTCCAAATGAATTGCGTCACATAAGTCTTCAAGTCTTCATCAAAATAAGTTCCAACAATTAGTCGACTACCATGTTTTGCCTAGTCAACTACTAAGTTTGTTGACTACTGTAGTTAGCCAATTTTCTATTGGAGAGAATTAGTCGGCTATTAAGATTGAACTAGTCGACTAATGCGACCAGATTGACACTTTTGAGTTTGATTCTAGATTTGTTTCTGATCTGAATTCAGATCTGTTGATCTACTTTTCTTCGTAAACTCTTTGGTTATATAAAAAGGAGTATTGTCTCTTATTTGTATCTTGTAATTGTTAACAAATAAGATATCCCCTCCGAGAACGTAGGCAATTGCCAAACCTCGTTAAACCTTTGTGTTTTCTCACTTTCTTCCTTTTTGTTTGTTCTTACTATATTTGTGACAGTTCTCTGGTGTGAGGCAATCCTCTAGGGGTTCCTAACAAGTGATATCAGAGCTTTTCAAGTTTTGATGAGGAGTTTTTCGTTTGGATAGAGCAAATCACTTTGGAAACTGTCTACAATTTCATTTGGAGATAAAAATATGATCTTTTCTATTTGAATTTGTTTTTCACTAATTATTTTCCGCATTGCTTTGAGGTGTCTACTAAGGAGATGACCGGAGATAGTCAATCCGCGATGAAAACCATAAATAATCATCCATCAAAGATTGACGTGGTGAAATTTGATCACACGAACCATGGAAACAACAAAGATAAGATATCGAGGGTATTGAAGGAGGGGAGAAACGAAGGCTCTCAATCATCGTGCCCAAAGTCATCATCAGAACCACTCTGGAAAAACGATCCCAAGGATTTACGCAAGATGCTGAAGTGTTTGTCATCCTGAAATTCACATGACAATAATACAATATTAATAGTGGAACTAAAGAGGAAATGGAAAAGGATCAGAAATTTGGTGTCTTCAAATGAAAGAAAACAAATTAAAATAATTAAGGTCCATGGTGATTGGTGTCTTTCTATTTTCTTTCTCAGCACAGGTGAATTTAGAGTTTAGACTGCCATATGCCCAATCCAATAGCATGACACAAGTTACATCAACACAAATATGGTTAATTGATAAAATATGGTTAATTGACTGCTGTCGGTCGACCGCTGGCCCAACGGTCAGATTTTTGACTGTTGGCGATCGACCGAGCCGATCGACCGACATCAGTTAGAACTGCTGACTGGGATGTAACGACTAGTTTTTGAGAGGCCTATAAAAGGGGACTTTTTTGGGCTGTTTAAGATAAGATTTGAGGAGAGTTTTAAAACTAGTTTTTCCCATCTATTTCAGAATTTTCTCCACTAGTTTGAGAGAAAATATTTCCAATTAAAAAGGAAGTTTTTTAAGAGTGTTTCAAAGTGATTTCTTGTGTTTTCCTGCACACATTCCATTCTAGTTTTCTCATACATACTTGAGCTATCCATTGCTATATCTAACTGTTAGGATCTTTGTTGTGAGAGAATTTTAGGTGATCAAAGTGCTGTGATCACCAAAGTTCTACTTTGTACTTTGAGGAGGCGGACTTACGGGTTCGCGGTGTTTTAAGTTCTTGTATGAACTCTTTGTAGAGTGCGGCCTCGGCGAGCTAGTGGCCTTGCGGTGTGTGGTTCTTGCGGGAACAAGAGAGGGATTAGAGAGTCCAAAGAGCTTGTAGGTATTGCGGCACCAAGTGATCCGGTGGGATTGATTTTAGTGAAAATCCTTCATAGTATTGAAGGCGGGGACGTAGAGCAAGCGTGCTCGAACCTCGAAACAAATCTCCCGTGTTTGTGATTGCTCTCTCTATCTCTTACTTCTCTTTATATCTTGCATGCTAATATTGTCTTTATCTTTAAATGCTTGATATATTGTGTGCTTAATGTTATATGCTTGGGGATTATTTGCTAACACTTATATTCAACCAAGAGAGCCAACGCGGCACCTCAACTCTTATCTAGAGGAATCTTAAGGAGTTAGTCCAGAGCCCTCCACGGGGAATCCGGCTACACACTTGTGTTATACTTGGTATTTCGTTTAAGAAGTTTTAGTTTGCATAAATAGTTTTAATTCCGCATTAATTGTCCATTAGATTAGCTAGTCACCTATTCAACCCCCCTCTAGGTGATTACAGATCCTTTATGGCATTGAAAACCTTGTTGATGGGGAGCCTGAGCAGAGGGAAGTGTTTTGTTGGCTTGAAGGTCTGGAGCGGACTCCGTGAAAGAATTGGGAGTGCCTGTCTCTTATAAGTGGGTTCCCCCGAATTGGGTTCATGGCTCTAGTAATAACTTCATATTGCGGCTTGGACTTTTCTCCTTTGTCGCCGCGTTTGGCAAAGTAGTTGGCGGAATTCTTCATCACTTCCTCCAACTAGATGTACATCTGAGCTCGGGATAGGAGCCCACTCAGCTGAGTGATGTCTTGCTTCAGTAAATGTGTGTACAGTGGGTGAGAAACTTGCAGCCCGCGAATGAATGCAAGTGCAGAGACGTCCTCACCGCGGTGCGAACTTTGGCTAGTTGGCTTTGAAAGTAACCGATGTAGGACTTAAGGTTGTCCTTCTGCCTCATTTTGACAGTGCTTGGTGGTCATTCTTCTTGGCCTCCCGATGAGAAGCGTACTAAGTGAAGAACATTTCGGTTACCTCCTCGAAATTATGGAGAGAATGGGGCAACATAGAGTAGAAATAATCAGGATGCGCCTTTCAAGCTGGACGAAAAGGTTAGGCACAACAGCGGATCGTTGCGAGAGTGAATCACCATCTTATCCCGAAAGTGCCTGATGTATTGAACTGGGTCACTCATTCCGGAGTAGTAGTCAAAAGTTGGAGTTTTCAACTTCTTCAAGAATTCACACTCCAGGATCTCTTCGGAGAGGGGAGTCGAAGACTCTTGGAGTGGCTTGTTTCAATCCATTGTGGAGTTGCAATTTTATCCTCCTCGATATGTTTTTGGATCAACTTGTTGAGGGCTCAAATGTCGGGAGATTCTTCGATTTTCCTTCGAGTTTGGCGGTGATAAGCTTCTATTTGGAAACGAGGCTAATTGGTCTCGTTGTCAAAGTAGTCTTTGTGGAGGGGACATCGATCTGGTCCGCCTTAGGTTTGTAATGGGCACATCGGTCGGAGCGTCTTCAATTTCAGGCTCGCTTTCTGGTTGTGTTTGCTCCTAAGCTATCTAGAGGGTGGCGATATATGCTTGGAGATGGTCATTGAGCTGCTTTAGCACTTCCTGCTCATAGGCAGCTATCTCGCGATCGAGGGTCGTTTGCTCTCGGTCGCGATCTGATTGGGCTTACTCTTCCTTCATCTGCTCTTTAATGTCGGCAAGCATCTGAAGGATCTATCCTTCGAGTAGCGGCATCGGTCGGACGCCAGCGGTTGCCCCCTAAGGTAAAGAGGAGTCAGTGTCCTCGATAGCATCATGTTTATCGACGACAGGTGGACCGTGCCCCTGGCGGTACTGTTAGTCTTGCTTTTTGACGAGACGTCGTTGTAGATAATGCTTTGCTTTCTCAGGCCATCAGCACTGGAGAAGAGGTTTTTTAGAAGGTTTTGGGTTAGATGGGAAGGAGATCTTGAGTATGAACGCAGTTCTCAATAAAAGCATCAGTTTATAGTGGATAAAAATCAGCTAATCATGGATCGAACCCACCATAAGCGATTTAAGGTGCTCTCTAGATGGTACCCGTCTGAGCATATATGGGAAATGACACATTTTAGGTTAGGAGTACCAGTGTGGTGCCAGCCTAAGACTCTCGAGCGTGAGAATCAATAGGTAGAATGGATGAAAGGACTGATATAGAGGAAATGCCGGTGCTGTGGATAATGAAATCACATAGAGGGGGGTGAATAGGTGATGGCTATACTAAGTGACAAATAATGCGGATTAAAAACAATTCAACAATAAGCAACAATTATAAGAAGACTTGCAAGAAAATAGACAAGTAATAGAGCAAGTAAAGGAGAGAGAGAGAGAGAGAGTTTAGAGATAAGTGGACAATCACAAACACGAGGATATGTTTCGAGGTTCGAGCCACTACTCTACGTCCCCGCCTTCAACACGATATAGGATTTCCACTATTCTTGATCCCACCAGATCGTCAATACAAGTCTCACTAGAATTCCTTGGACACACTTGTCCTCTCTCATAGTGTCGCAACACAAACTAGGAGCTCACTAGCTCGCTTGAGGTCGATACCTCTACAACTTCTCAATATGAAGAAAAAGGTGATCAACACGTGACCACAAACAACGGCTCACTTGCACAACCCTACAACCAAGATAAGGAGATGAAACTTTTGAGATTGTGTAGTGCACAAATCTAGAAGAGAAGTAGAGAAAAGCTTCAACCTAAAAGGATTGAAAATTTGGCTCAATGAAAGCTTTTTGCTAAAAGGCTAAACTTTTGAAAACTTTGAACTTTAACTTGTAAATCTTGTAAATCTTAGTTGTAGAACACTCCCTCTATTTATAGGGGATGAAAACTGGTTAACAAGGGCCAAGAGATTCATTGGGGGCAATCCCAACACAAAACAAATCAGAAAAATAGCTGTTGGAATCTGTCAGGAGGTTCTGACTGCTGTCGGTCGACCGGGCCGGTCGACCGCCAACGGTCGGTATTCTGACCGTTGGGAAAGCGGTCGACCGGACCGGTCGATCGAAGTCCAAACAGAGAGTGAGTTCTCTCTGTCGGTCGACCAGTCTAGTCAACCGAGAAAAAACAGAGAGCACTGCTCTAGCTCTCGGTCGACCGATCGGTTGACCGAAGTGCACACATGCACAGTGGTGCATGTCGGTCGACCACCCGGTCAACCGAAAGTGCATTACAGCTCTGCTAGCGGTCGACCGGACTAGGCCAAAAACTGATTTTTTGAAAGGCTTTTTGAAGATAGAAATTTTTGATAAAAATTCTTTAAATGGGTATATATAAAATAGTGTTCTAGGGCTTATAAGGACCAGGGTGTGATCATAGATCAACACCAAAATGATTTGAACTTTATTTTGATAAAAATCCTTTTTCTAAACAAAAATTGTTTTTCCAAAAACTTGTTTTTTCCAAAAACGATTTTTCCAAACTTTGTTTTTCCGAAACTAGGTTAGAAATTTTGTAATAAAAATTTGTTTGTAAGCATGAAGCAATATGAAATGTTTGTGTGACAATCCCAAAGTTATCAACCTCAATCATCTCGGTTTTGACAAAGTAGACTATAAATCCTAACTAAAAATGGAAAATACAAATCTTATATAGTCTTCAATCTTGTTTGATCCCGGAGCTCTTCTATTGTGCTGGGCTCTGAGATCCAAATCTTTGTGGCTTCCAAATGTGTGAGTCTTGTGTTGGAGCCATCAACCAAACTATAATTTTTACCTGAAACTCATTTAAACAAATTTATTAAAACATAAATATATATGGTTTGTTATCATAAAAACTTCAGGCTAATGGCCTTTGGGCCAACAATCTCCCCCTTTTTAATGATGACAAAACATATAGAGTTATTATAAATATTTTGGGTGGAGACTTCAAGTGAAGTTCCCCCTTAACACATGCATATAAAATAATCTGATAAAGAGATACACATGCATAACACAGACATATATATAGGACATGAAAATGATACATATGCCAACCATCCATGCATACTAAAGATACAAAAATATAGAAGTGTATGCATACATGGTTACCTCCATCCATCCAGAAATACCTCCATCCTCCAAAATAGATGATTGGGTTAATAATAGCATAAACATAAGATACAACCAATCATGTATGCCACATGAAGATAAGAAACATAACTGCCATAACATAGTAAAAACAATTTTCATACAAATAGGAGGTTCATGCCAACCTCAAAACCATAAACACATGTCCACAAACAAAACATAACACCAAACCAAACACAAAATGTGTCAAAACACATGTAGAAAAACAACAACCAAAAATAACACATAAATAACTAAATAACTCCCCAAATATCTCTCCCCTTTTTTGACATCATCAAAAGGGGTCACTGCTCATCAGAATCAGAATCCTGTGTAGTAGATGGTGGTGGTGGAGCAGAAGGAGTCCTGGCAGGAAATGGAGGGCCGGTAGAAGGAAGTGGCCTAGCATGAGCAGATGGAAGAGGAACCAACCAATTATATTTCTGATAAATGCCGCCGAGATATGTATCCAAATAGTGCATGGAGTCACAGATATAGCTGAGATCATGGTCCAAACGCTGCTCCATCTGCTGATAATGTGCGGACATTTCTGCGAAAAGCTGCTGGCGATGCGCAGTCATCTCAGCAGAAAGCTGCTCGTGGTGCTCCCGTGAAGCAATGTGGAGGCGGTCTGGGCAGACTCACTGTCAGGATAAACAAAATCATGTAAGTCAAGGTTATAGATGTCTTCCCCCTCACAGGAGAGGTGAAGGTGATGTGCAAATTCTTGAAGGGAGATGTCAATGTCTCTGCCCAATACTCTGGATCTTACATGGTTTGATTCAAAGATGAGATTTGAGTAAAAATATTGTACTAGGGAAGGATAAACAGGTTCCCTAATTGAGACAAAATATTCTAAGGAACTGGACGTCAAAATAGAAGCTAAATTTTAATGTTCAAAATCATTTAGCATAACGGATCTACCAGAGGTCACATTTTTAGTGGAAATAACGATGTGTCTATATGAAGCATTTTGTGAAACAAAAGGGGTGGATTGAGATGAAGATTGAGTGGTTTTCCCTTTCTCAGATCTAGTTTTTTGGACATGGTTGAAGGATAATCAAAATTAATGCTAGATCTAAGCAAAGATATGGAATTAAAATAAGAAAAATTTAAGGATCTAAAGAAAAGAGCTTATACCTTGAAATCAATGAAAAACAAGAGAAATCCACATGTAGAAGAGTAGATCTAGAGCATGAAACAGCGAATCCCAAATTTTTTGGAATTAATTTGGAGTTTGGAGAGTGAGAGAGGGTATGGATTTGATTTAGGGTAGAGAGAGGATGAGAGATTTTAGATGAGAGGCGGTGAGAATGAGGGATTAGAGAGTTAGGACTTTGAATAGAATCGGGTAAAAAATAGCAGACCCATCGCCCGGTCGACCGGGCCAGTCGACCGGTGGAAACTGAGACCAAACTCACTTTCAGTCGGTCGACCGCCCGGTCGACCGGCTACGAGAAGAAAAATCTTCTCTGTTCCAGGCTTGGTCGGTCGACTGCGTCGATCGACCGGGCCTATGCCAGGCCAACTCGGTCGACCGGGCCGGTCGACCGGTAATGCTAAAAAATAGTGAACAAGGAAGTTTTTAAAATAGGGTTTTTAATCTAATTTCCTTTAAACCACAAATGTATATTTATCTTTAAGAAGCATAAAAATGATGTAGAAATAATTTAAATCTTTCTTGGCATGAAAAAAACAAAAAATATTTATTTTATTAATCTTTTATTATTAGTAAATTAGGCAATAAAAATGAGATGTTGAAGCCGAATACCCTGTTAAAGGTTCTGAAGTTCTCCTCGACATTCTTCTAGATAAGAGTTGAGGCGCGCAATTGCCATCTCTATTTATTTTCTTAATTTGATTAAATAAATCTTTATTATAAAATTTCATTTTAACATTAAGTTAACAAAATCTTGATATATGGACAAAAATCATATGGCAAAGAAACATGAATATATTCTCAATCAAGGCAAAGGTACAAACAAATAGAAATAAAAGTTTACATATGGCACACTATCACAAAAGTATAACAAGCAATCCTATGTATATAAAAAGAAATCTTTATGTGGAGAAGTTACCAAACCATAAGTATTCTCCAAAATGGGTGCCTCTACGATAGTGATGCAAGCGACGATGTGTTTGTTGAGCGTTGATGCATCCACCACCTGGGCGCCATCTCCCCCTAAGTCTTGGAGGAGGACGACCCACCTGCATCAATTAAGTTTGGTGCGTCTTTTGGTACCCAAATCTTTTTGGGTCCTATAGGGTTAGTGTTTTCTCGAACCCAAACATTTTTATTTAATAAGTTTAGCTTAGCATAACAAAACTTTTCTAAATGGCCTTTGTGGCCACAATGAGCACAAGTATAAATTCTACCATACATAAATGCATGTTTATGTGAGTGTGCATGTTTGTGTGAGTTTGAAGCATGATGATGATGAGTGTGTTTCCCTTGGGATATTCCTTTAGGAAACCTAGATGCAAGTTTAGTCAAGTCAAAAGCATATTTCTTTAAAGTTATATCCAAAACTTCAATACGTTTTTGGATCTCTAAAAATTCATTTTTATTGCAAGTAGAAAAAGGGCTTTTTCCTTTACAAGATGTTTTGTATTTTTCAAAATCCTTTTTCATTTTCTCAAAAGAATTTGATAATTTATTTTTCTTTTAAAACAAGTTCAAATTTATTCTTTAAAGAGTCATTTTCCTTTTTCAATTTTTTATTTTGAGCTTGAGAAATTTCATACCTACTTTGTAATTCTTCAAAAAAGTGTGCAAGTTCATCCATAGTTAAGTCTTCATTATCTAGAGAGTTTTCTAGACATACCTTAGAAGCATCATCGCCATGTGCCATGAAGCACATGTGAGCGGCGTCGATCTCCTATTCGGATTTTGACTCTGAGTCATCCCACGTGGCCACCATCGCCTTTTTCTTCTTTTGCCCATTCTTCGAGGTAGTAGCTTGTAGAGTGGGGCAATCGGCAATTAGGTGTTCCGTCTTCTTGCAATAAAAACAATGACCCAATTCCTCTCTTTTCTTTTCAAATCTTCCTTGAGGTCTCCCTCTTCGGAAGTTGCTTTGTCTACCCCTTTTATAGAACATTTTGCCCACCTTCCTTATGAGCATGGCAAAGTCTTCAACGTAGTCTTCTGATGAATCCTCATCATCATAGGTGGATGGAACGGCCTTAAAAGCAAGGGCTTTCTTCTTTAGAGCCTCCCTTTCTTTTCTTACCTCCATCTCCATCTCATGGGTTTTGAGATTGCCGATGAAGCCGGAGAAGTCCATCTCCTTCCTATCATTTAGCTCCTTGAGGGTGATTGCCTTGACTTCCCAAGACTTGAGAAGAGTTCTAATGACCTTCCAGATCTTTTGGTCATTGTCAATGTTGCCACCAAAAGAAGATAGAGCATTAGTGATCTTGGTAAAACGGGTGAGCATATCATCTATGCATTCATTATCAAGCATATAAAAATTCTCATATTGAGAACAGAGCAAGTCAATTTTAGATCTCTTGACTTGAGACGTTCCCTCATTAATAACAATAAGAACATTCTAAACTTCAAAAGCAGATTTGCAGATAATGATGCGGGAAAGATCATCTTCATTTAAAGCTTGGGTGAGTGCATATTGGGCTCTAGCATTGGCCTCATAGTCCTTAGAGGTGTCTTCGGACCATGTTTTCTCATTAATGAGAGGTTAAATAAATTCTTTGGTGATGGACCTTGCAATTCTAACTCCTAGGGATTTTAGAAAAGGTTCATTTTGACCTTCCAAATAGGAAAGTTCAATCCATCAAATTTGGGTGGGGACTTGATGCTAGAAAAGTGATTAGTCTCTAATTTTGCATAATTTTTAGCACATTCTCATATTTATTTCATGTAAAATTTTGCTAATAAAATCTTACTTGCTTGATCCTAGGTCCATGGTGTGCAAATGAAGAAGAAGACCTAAATCACCATTTAATTGGTGATTAAAAGCCTATCAAGTAGACATTGACTTTAGATTGAAGATTTTGTCAGCCCAGGGCATCAAATCGCAAATCCAGGAGTTCAGGTGGACTGAAGACAGTCTGGGCAACGCGCTACTCAAAACTGGGCACGCGCCGCCCTGGTTGGGCCGCTGAAATGCGGCCCAAGCCTCGTTTTCGCGGCCCTTTGGGTGCGCTCGCGCCTGTGCTTTGGGCCACGCGCTTCCCACGTGGCCCCCTTTCCCCTGGTGCCTATAAATACCCCCCCTGGGGTCTTCAGTTTGAGTAGATCCAGAGTTAGAGCAAGTTGTGTTGCTTTGTTTGTAGTTTGTAGTTGTTGTTGTTCTTCTTCTTCTAGTTTTAAGTTTTAGCCATTAGAGTGAAAGAGAGAGAGAGTGTGTAAAGTGTTGTATTTGAAGGGTGACAAGATAATACAAGTACTACTTCTCTTCCTTCTTTCCATTTACTTGTCTTTGCATTTACTTTTACTTCCTTGTTGTAGTGTAACTTCTTTCTTCTTCACCTCTTTTCTTTTACTTTGTTGTAGTGTAACCTCCTCTCTTTAACTTTTCTTTTCTTTTATTTTCTTGTAGTGCAACTCCCTCTTTTCACTCTTTTTTTTGTTGTTTCTTTTACTTTTATGGCTAACTAACTTTTCATTAGCATGGCTAACTAACTACTAACCCACTAATTTCTAACACTTGATTGATAACCCACATGAGTCAATAGTGTCAAACAAGCCTTGTGCAAACAAGAGCTATGACATCTTAAGACGAGGGTTCTAACTCTAATTTACCAACAAGTATTTACTTTCTTATACTTCATGCTTAATGAGTTTTGATGATCTATGAGTTGTGTACTTTACTTGTTATTGTAAGTTAGAGACTTTTCCTTTTAACTTTGCCGATACAATAGTGCACTCGAGTCTTCCCTTATTCTTGCCTTCTATCGGATCTTGATAAAGGAATGTCCGAGTTTTTGCCGTGTAAGGCTAAGTTTTAAGATGAACTTTCACTCGATTTTCACGTGAATAGTTCTAATACAAAAGGTTGTGTTCGCCTATGATCCATCGTGTGGCTTCTTCCAAAAGTTAGAAATTAGTGGAAGCACTTAGTAGAAAGTTAGCCATGCATTTTTACAACTAAGAAAAAAAATCACTTTTACAAATCACCAAAACATTCTCCAACAATTCTTAAAAACAACTTGTTTTTACTTTTCAATTCTTTATTTGGAAACAAGAACTTTCTTTCTTCTTGAACTTTGAAGCCGCATCAAGCTTCCATCGCTCTCCCTCCTTGTGGATACGACTCGTATAGCCACTTCGCTACTACGGATGAATCGCAAAAGCAGTAACATCAGCCCACACTTCCTTCTTTTATTTAGTGCTTACTTTTTGCCAATCAAATTTTGGCGCCGTTGTCGGGGAGGGAACGACTTTGTTGTTCAATACTAAAGATTGTTCTTTGTTTTTGTGTGTAGGAGAAGAACCAAGTAGCTCACTATCACGGAAAGCGAAAGAGGTGGCCAAGGACATTGCGTGAGGATTCATTTGCCTTCGGAAAAATTCGTGTAAAAGTGAGTTTTTCCGATTGAAGTACTAACAAACTCGTTTGCAGGGTTGCCGAACGCTGCTAAATTTTTTTTTGCTTTCTAAATTTTTTTAGTTTCCTTGGATGCTTCACCATATGCATGTCTAATAAATTCAACAGAAATTCACTTGTTGCTTAATTGAAATTTGGATTAGACTTTTGCATTTAGGACACGTGTCTATTTCAATTCATTTCAATTTTTGTTGAAGAGTGCTGGAGAAAAGGTACGTGTCCATTCATATAGAATAGGACTAACATTTGAAGTGATTTACCGCTTTGAGTGTTACCTTGTTGTGGATAAACTGTACACTTATACAATTGACTTTAAGGGCAAAACTTAAATAAACAAGATAAGGTGGGGATTTCATCACCCTTCCTTAACCCAAAACCATCTCCAAGTGCACTCACACTTTTGTTGGCCCAAAGGCCATTAGCCCTATATCTTAGCGGATATTTTGATGATAACAAAACATATCTAGTTATGTATTTAACAAGTTTTTGTTTACAAGAATTTCAGGTTAAAAGGTCGTTTTTGACGCTCCGCAAATAAGACTCACACGTTTGGAGTTCGCCAAAATTTGCATTCCCAAGCCAAGCACAATAGGATGCTCTGGGAACAAGATGTTAAAGAGAAGACCAAGCCAAAGATCAAGTTTATGAAGAACATCAAGATTTGTATTTGTATTTTTGTTATTTTAGATCTTTTTGTCAAAACCTAGATGATAGAAGTAGAGTTATGGGATTTACACTTACACACACTTTTTATATTGGTTCTAGACTTCAAAATAAGTTTCAAATTTTATTTCCAAGTTAGAGTTAAAGATAAACATGTTTTTGGAAATAAGTTTTAGAAATTCTAAGTTTTGGAAAAATAATATTTGGAAAAACAAGTTTTTATCAAAGGAATTTATATCAAAATGTTTTAACCTATTAGAGTAGTGACATGTGCTCACACTCTAGTGTTTACAAGATCCAAAACTTTATATCTTAGACCTATAATCAAAACCCAGATTTCTGGATTCTGGCAGTTCTGATTTTTCAGAACTGACAGCATCCGGTCGACCGTACGGGTGTATGTAAATGTTGTTTAGAATTTACCTTGGTGCTATGTATTTATAAAGTTCAATACAACCTTTTCTTATCTCCGTTATAGCGTAGAGCTATACCGTGTCGAACCTCAGGGAGAGCTAGCGATGGAAGCGTTACGAATCGTGGTGAGAAGAGTAAACGAAGTGTCTTCTTTGCTCAAAAGAATGAATAAAACACGGAACAAGAGATGCAAGAAGTGGAAGAATTGTTCATGGTGAGAATTGGAAAGAGATCAAGAATAGAATTGCTTGGAAAGAAACAAACCATGACTAGCTTTCCTTACTACCTTACCAAAGCTTACCAAACTCCGTGATAGTGAAGGCGTGCCTCATGTTGTCACTCTATCGGCGTAGGTTTCGTCTTGCGTGTTGATCTAATTACTTTCTCACTTGGATGACGGGTGGTTTAACTCGTCGGAGAAGAGAAGACCATCCAACTTGCAAGATGAAGTAAAGCGATCACCCATGAGTTGGTGAAGATGGCAAGGCTAGTGGTTAGCTAGTACATGGAGAAAGAATTAGCTACAAGCCATAACAAAACAAAAGCAAAGCATGAAATAAAAGCAAAGCAAGTAAAGAAAGCAAGTAAAGAAAGCGAGTAAACTAGAATCAAGCTCGAGTAGAATTGAAGAGAATGGATCAATCCTTGTATTGCTTCAAGTTGTCACTCCTTGATAGTACAAGCTCTCTCTCTCTTACAATATCTCTCTTGCAATGAAATCTAGGGAAGAAGAGGAAGGAGGACTACAACACAAAGAAAACCTAATACATGCAACTAAAACTAATCTCCTCCTCTTGCTGTTCAGTCTTTGCTCGCAGGTCCAAGTGAAGTATTTATAGCCCCCAGGAGAAGGATCCAGAACCCAGTCTGTTGGCGCAAAATCTGGGGCTCAACGGCCCCAGATCTGCCGCCAGGGCGCGGCAAAACGCGGCAAAAAGGCGGCCGTTGCGCAACAGCTTTCTGTTGCGGGTTGTTACGAGTTTGTTTGGCCACGTGGACCTTCTGGATTCTTCGTTTGTTGCGCGGATCTCTCTAGAATCTGATTTGAAATCTTGGGGCTTATCTTAATCTTGATTTAATCACTTTAATTATTGCTAATTAAAGTGATTATTTGCTTTATCTCCTTGAGAGTGTGTACCTGCAAATATGTAGAGAAGATGAGTAAAAATCATATATTTATTAACTAAATGCATGGGAATTATGAGGTAAAATATGCAATATTGGATTACAATCACACCCCCACACTTAATCTTTTGCTCGTCCCGAGCAAAAACAAAGAAAAGAAAAGAAATCCTAACTACCAATTTTATTACACCACTTTCGCAGGTGACGCGATTGCACTGAGCACGTGCAACAAGCCGTTAAACCTCTAGGTTACCCTAGAGGAGGAGTGTTGTCTCCTGAGGGTTTTCAGCGGATTACACCCACAAAATCCATAAAGAAAGAAAACAAATGTTAGTGTTTTGAAAATGCATTTTGAACAAGAGACATGTTTACGAACTATTTTCGCAAAAATATAAGTGATCCTAGGTCATAAGTCCACCTATAATCATTCTTCCTTAAACTTAGTATCCATGCAAGATCTTGTTTTAATTAAGGTAAGAGTTCAAAATTGGATTGAATATTTTATCTTTCATAAAACCTAGATAATATGCACACCGTGTAAGTGAAGATTTCTGGGATTTCAACTCCAACCATCAAGCCATTTATTTATTTATATATATATATATTTTTCTTTTTCTGCTTTTTTCTTCCCTTAGTTTAGGCTTTCTAGTCTACCCTTGTAGCGAGCCTTTAACCGATGACTCCCAAACCAGACGGTCTTAGGGCACCAGACGAGAAAACATCCCTCGGGTTTAAGGTCTCAAGTAGAAAAGGCCACGAAACTAAAGGGGATTATTTTTTATCACCGTTAGGCGTGAATGATCATGCTTCTTGAGGCACAATTATCCAGCTTAATAAGTGAGATCACCGTTAGGCGTGAGTAATCATGCTTCTTGAGGCACAATTATCCAGCTTAATAAGTGATGCTTTATTTATATCTTTATTTTTCTTTTTTTTTCTTTTTTTTTATTTTTTTTTCTATGGCATTTTTGGTCTTTGTTTCCATCCAAAAAATGTGTAAGTGTGAAGTGCATACTTATCTAAGGCAAAAAATTCAAGATAAGAATATCTCACCAATTTTACTTACTTATCCTATAATCGCAAACAAGATCTATTACTTCAACTATGTTTAAGATGTCATAATTAAGGCTTTCTTAATTCCTAAGATACATCTTAATTTCTTAAAAATAGATCAAAACTTTGTCTCTTATTTCAAAAGTTTTTATTTTATTATTTTTTATTTTTTATTTTTTTCTAAAAGAAGTGTAAAAGAAGAAGATCTAAAAACTCTATGTTAGTAAACCCTCCCCCACACTTATTTCATGCATTGTCCTCAATGCATCATGATATATGTATGCATGAAACAAAAATGAAGAGGGAAGGAAAAAATTACCTTAAGGTGGTGGTTCCGGTGGTGGTCTGATTGGTCCACGAAACATGGCCCAATCATCTTTTCTTGGGTTTTGAGGAACCCACCAGAAATTTCAAGAATATGACCCACAAGAATGATGTATGCATGGAAGATTTTTATTATGTACATGACCCCATCTAATTTCCAAATTTTTAAAATAATTTCAGAGTCAAATTTATCAAGATCCTTGTCCCAGAATGGTGTATGAAATGATAGGACAGTTGACTTGGACTCAGGAAGGACAGGATTGATACCGACTCAGGAATGTGACTTAAGTCAAGTGATGGTGCAGGAGTCGGAATGAGTTCGGGAATTGGGTCCAAGTCAAGAAAATGAAGCTCTAGTCCACAATCATTGTTCAATGATGGAATGTGACTTTCTAAAGGTGATATCTCTTTACTTCCAATATTAAGGAATTCAAGCTCATCGCCATACAATTCTTCAAAACTAAGGTCAATGTTTTCCGTCAGAATTGTACAATCAGTTTCAGAAGTAAAGAGATTGAAAAAATCAAGGTCACATTCCACATGTAATTCAATAAAGGGAGAACTTGCCAATTTGTCAATAGGATTATCAAAAGTGTATAATTGGTCAAGTTCAATGTGATCCTCAAAGATGGGTGATTCAACTTCATTATGAATTGGGACAGGATTCAATGTAGACTCCGGGAAAAGATTGAAGTCAGGTAAAGATACCGAGTCATTATTGAATCAGGAAAAAGAATTGAATCAAGAAGTTGGGGTTCAAGATCACATTCCTCATGTACTTCAATTCCACAAAAATGTGAACTTGCCAATTTATCAATGGGACTTTCAAAGTATGGAATTGGTCAAGTTCACTATGATCATCAAAAATTGGTGATTCAATTTCAAAATGGATTGGCACTGGATCCAATACTGACTCGGGAAATGAAGTGAAATCAAGTGAAGACACCGGAGTCATAATTGAATCAGGAAGGAAAATTGAATCATCAAGTGGAAGTTCAGGATCATGTTCAAGTTCAATTTCAGGAAATGGAAACTTGCCAAAATGTCAGAAGTTTGGACAAGTTCAGGTTTAGGAGATGAAAAACTTGCCAAAATGTCAATGGGATTTGACGTTTGGACAAGTTCGATTTTAGGAAATGAAAAACTTGCCAAAATGTCAATAGGATTTGAAGTTTGGACAAGTTCAGGTGAATGTGCTGAAATTGAATCTGGACTTCCAAGACTACATGACTCTTTGGATTTAACAGAGTGGCTAGTGATATTAGAAATAGGATGAGAATGAAGAGTTTGGATCATCAAATCTAAGTCACGATTTCTAGCATTTTGAGCATGAGTCATGTCTTCAAGCATCTTTCCATAATTGATGACTTCATTGTTTTGATGGAAAGATGAAGTATTGTCTTGAAATTGATGGTGAAATTGTGAGTCAAAAATGTGTGGTGATGGAAGAGTGGACTCACACAAGAAATCATTACTCATAAATGGTTGTTCATTATGAAGAGGTGGAACTGAGTAAGACTCTTGAAAATACTGTGGAATTGGAGAGGAAAATGGTTCTGGAAGTGTCTGCTCAGCTCTCTGTAAGTTGGCTTCTAACTCCTTAGTAACTCAGATTTTTCTTCAAATGGTTCAGAAAAAGGAGTATATGAAGCGGAATTGGGAAATGAATCTTGTGAATATTGTGGACTTGGTGGAAATGGTAGACAAGGAGGTTGATAATTAAACTCGGGGGACTGGAATCCCCAATGACTCGATGAAGAGTTGAAATTATTTTGGACATTATAATTGTTAGATGGGGGGTATGGGTCATATTGATTCGGATAAGGCCAACCCGGTGTATTTGGTTGTTGCATATTGTAAAACACCGGGTTGGAATTATCCGAATATAAAGTCGGTGTGAAATATGGATTATTATTGAAAGAATTGTTGAATGCCATATCACACAATCACAAACAAAAACAAACAAACAAACAATCAAACAAAAGAAAAAAAATTCTAACCTAAGTTAGGTAGACTTAGACCTAGACGACTCCTAACTGATAGACTGTCCACGGGAGGTTTAGTGCAGACTCTAACCACAAGCTAATCAGCCAGGGAGGGTAAGGTTGGTGGGAGGTTTTCGTCAGAGACATTCCTTAATTAAGTAACCACCACCCTTCGGGCTTTCGGCCCTCAACCCCTTTCCTAGACACTGATTTTGCAAGAGTTAAATTCCAACACTTTTCCCCTTAGGATAATCTCCTAAATGAGTCCGAGATGTCCCTAGGGCCAACGTCTATTTTTTTATTAATTAGGCTTGGGTTAGTGAGTGCTTGGGATTGTGGTTTTCGGGCTAAGGAAAGGGTAATGAACTCCCCCACCTTATCTTATTTACGGGTATGCCCTTAAAATTGAATTGTGCAAGTGTACAAAAATATATAACTAGAATCACTCAAAGCATGAAAATCAAGCAAGAGATGATTCCTAGTTTACATGCAATGCGAAACGTACCTTGCCTCCAGCACTCTTCAACAGTAAAAGTAAAGAATTGAAAAGACACGTGCCTAGAATGCAAATGTCTAAACAATTTTTAACAATTTCAACCAACTTTTTACTGTTTTTTAATTTAGCAGGTACATGGTGAAGAATACAAGATTTCAGGTATATCAGCAGCTGTAATTTGCAGAATCAGAGCCCCTGCAGAAAAATTGTAAGTAGTTCACTCAGAATTGCCGCAGATCCGCGGCAAAAACCTGGATTCCGCGGCAAAACTGAGGGATCCTGGTCTCTGCTTTCGAGAGCAGAGGCCCGGTCCACTTATTGTCACTGCAAGCAGAATTTTTCCTGTTTCTTCTCCTGTAACCTGCAACAGAGAAGAAAGTTCGTTTAGTTTCTCACTTTAAGAAAATCCGTTGCTCTCCCCGGCAACGGCGCCAAAAATTTGATTGAGACGGGAAAGGTGTATGTAAATGTTGTTTAGAATTTACCTTGTGCTATGTATTTATAAAGTTCAATACAACCTTTTCTTGTCTCCGTTATAGCGTAGAGCTATACCGTGTCGAACCTCAGGAGAGCTAGCGATGGAAGCGTTACGAATCGTGGTGAGAAGAGTAAACGAAGTGTCTTCTTTGCTCAAAAGAATGAATAAAACACGGAACAAGAGATGCAAGAAGTGGAAGAATTGTTCATGGTGAGAATTGGAAAGAGATCAAGAATAGAATTGCTTGGAAAGAACAAACCATGACTAGCTTTCCTTACTACCTTACCAAAGCTTACCAACTCCGTGATAGTGAAGGCGTGCCTCATGTTGTCACTCCATCGGCGTAGGTTTCGTCTTGCGTGTTGATCTAATTACTTTCTCACTTGGATGACGGGTGGTTTAACTCGTCGGAGAAGAGAAGACCATCCAACTTGCAAGATGAAGTAAAGCGATCACCCATGAGTTGGTGAAGATGGCAAGGCTAGTGGTTAGCTAGTACATGGAGAAAAGAATTAGCTACAAGCCTAACAAAACAAAGCAAAGCATGAAATAAAAGCAAAGCAAGTAAAGAAAGCAAGTAAAGAAAGCGAGTAAACTAGAATCAAGCTCGAGTAGAATTGAAGAGAATGGATCAATCCTTGTATTGCTTCAAGTTGTCACTCCTTGATAGTACAAGCTCTCTCTCTCTTACAATATCTCTCTTGCAATGAAATCTAGGGAAAGAGAGGAAGGAGGACTACAACACAAAGAAAACCTAATACATGCAACTAAAACTAATCTCCTCCTCTTGCTGTTCAGTCTTTGCTCGCAGGTTCAAGTGAAGTATTTATAGCCCCCAGGAGAAGATCCAAACCCAGTCTGTTGGTGCAAAATCTGGGGCTCAACGGCCCCAGATCTGCCGCCAGGACGCGGCAAAACGCGGCAAAACGGCGGCCGTTGCGCAACAGCTTTCTGTTGCGGGTTGTTACGAGTTTGTTTGGCCACGTGGACCCTTCTGGATTCTTCGTTTGTTGCGCGGATCTCTCTAGAATCTGATTTGAAATCTTGGGCTTATCTTAATCTTAATTAATCACTTTAATTATTGCTAATTAAAGTGATTATTTGCTTTATCTCCTTGAGAGTGTGTACCTGCAAATATGTAGAGAAGATGAGTAAAAATCATATATTTATTAACTAAATGCATGGGAATTATGAGGTAAAATATGCAATATTGGATTACAATCAGTCGACCGGAGTCCCCCAACGGTCATATTTTCGACCGTTGGCGGTCGACCGGTAGCTGTCAGAATCTCTGACAGATTCCAACAGCTAGTTTTTTCTGACAGATTCTTTTTGTTTTTTTGATTCCAACGGATTTCTGGTGTAGTTTTTGGCCCCTATATATAGAGGTCACTTCATATTGATATGACAACTATTTTAGAAGAATATACACATCATTTTCAAAAGATTTACAAGTTTTCAAAAGGCTTCCTTTTACAAAAGATTTTCTCTCAAAAGCCCTAAAGTTTTAGACACCTACTTGAAGTCTTTACCTCTACTTCTCTCTAGCTTTTACACTACACAATCCCATAATTCCACATCTACATTTTGGTTCTAGGATTGTGCAAGTGAGCGTATTTGTGATCAAGTGTGATCAATCTTCTTTTGAGTGAAGTTGTAGAGGCATCAGCCTCAAGGCGAGCTAGTGTGCTCAAGGTGGTGTTGCGGCATCACGGGAGACGGGACAAGTGTGTCCTTATATTGGTGATCCAGTGGGATCTTCAATAGTGGAAATCCTTCAAGTGTGAAGGCGGGGACGTAGAGCGTGGCTCGAACCTCGGAAACATATCTGCGTGTTTGCGTTTGCTCAAATATCTCTAAACTCCTTAATTCTTGCACTGTTGATTGCTTCATTTATTGCAAGTCTTTCATTTGAGCTTATTGTGTTGGTTAATTTTTTAAATTCCGCATTTGTGACCATTTACATATAGCCATCACCTATTCACCCCCCCCTCTAGGTGATTTCAACTTTCTCAAGCCTTAACTAAAATCAATAGACGTTGGTCCTAGGGACATCTCGGACTCACTAAGAGATTAACCAAGGTTGAAAATTATAAGAACTATACTCCTATAAATCGGTGTCTAAGGAAAGTGGATTTAGAGGTAAAGCCTCAAAAGCTCTGTGGTTTGGCGTAATTAGGCCCGTGGCTCCGCTCGGATACCTACCCCCCGAGCTTTGCCCTTTCCTGACTGATTAGCTTGTAGTCGAGTTCCTGCAACAACCTTCCCCGGAGAATCGACTTGTTAGGAGTCGTCTAGATCCAGGTACCTTAGACTAAGGCTTGTGGTTGTTTTTCTTTCTTTTGATTGTTTTTTGTTCTTTTTGATTGTTGTTGTCTTCACGTTGTTTGTGGTGTGCTGAATACAGAGAGGGTGAGAGATTCGTCAACTTCCAAATTAACAAGAAATACTTCTCTACCCTTGCATTCAGAACCGGTGATGGCGTCACTTCAGGATAGATTTTACCCAATCAGAACTTTACTTCCATCTTGCATAAAACTTCCTGAAGCAAACGGAAATAACTTCGAGTTAAAGCCCCATTCATTAACACTCTTCCCAATTTCATGGTTTAGAATTAGAGGACGCATACTTCTTTGTTAAGGAATTTGAAGAAGTGTGCCTCATGATGCATATACCCCAGCTAGGAGACGATGCCGTTAGGTTACGTTTCATCCCTTTTTCCCTAAAGGACCTAGCTAAGAAATGGTTGTACAGTTTGGCAGCAGATTCAGTCACGACGTGGGATGATTTCGTCAAGGCTTTCTTGAAGAAATTCTACCTAATTCACAAAACTGCCCTCATTAGGAAGAACATCATGCAGTTTAGACAAGAACCGAGTGAACCATTTTGGAGATACTTTGAGCGATTCAAAGATCTCCTAGATCAGTACCCTCACCATGGTTTAGAGAAATGGTGTCAGTGCCAGATTCTCTACGATGGATTAGATTATCAGACGAAAACCCTTTTAGAAATCATGTGTCAGGGAGGGTTCTTGCAGAAGGATGAGAATCAGGGTTGGGATTTATTTGAGGACTTAGCTGAAAAAACCTTACAATGGGATCCAGCCTCAGAGAAACCTAGGAATTCACAATCTATAACTTCAAGAGGAGGGCTCCTATCTCTAGAATCATTCATAGCTACCGAGGCCAAGATTGCTACCCTTATAAGAAGGATAGAGGCTCTGGAAATAAAAAAGCCTGTCAGTGTCAACCAGATCAACCCACCACCAAGTCACAATCCGGGTTGTTCATATTGTCAGGCACCAACCCATGTTTTTGAAGAGTGCCCTATTTTTCATGCCCAGCAAGTGCCACCAGAACACATGAACGCGGCGTACTCACCCGCCTTACAACCCCTACTCACAAACCTATAATCCCGGTTGGAGGAATCACCCTAATTTCTCCTAGGCCCAAACAATCCTCCCAGGCCTAATTTTTCCATAACTTTCACCATCCTACTCCTCCACCACCTTTCCCAGTCAAGCCCCATCTTCCTCCTCCCAAAGCTTTCCAATGGAAAAGAAAATCAGTAAATTGGAGGAGAGCATAGAGGCTTTCATAAAGTCCCAAGCCGCTTTCATGCAGAATCAGGGACAAACTTTGAACAATCATTCACAGGCCATATCGAGGTTGGAAATGCAGATGAGCCAGTTAGCTAGCTCCCTAAGTGAAAGACCAAAGGTACTTTGCCTAGTCAGTCGCTAGTTAACCCTAAAACCTCCAATCAAGCATATGAGATTCAGGATCCATCGATTAAACCAGTGCAATGATGGTCACATATTAACCAGTGCAATGTTGTTCACACACTGCGATCTAGAAAGAAGGTAGACAATCAGGTTTACTAACAGAAAAGTTCAGTCCATCCCGATCCCACTCCTGCCTCCACCTCTGCTAGTTCCTCCCAATCTGCTCCACAAACATCTGATGAGAAAAAAGCTGCGAACAAGTTCATAAGCCTGTGGCACCCTTTCCCAATAGGCTTAGGAACAATAATAAAAATATGCATATGGAGAAAATGCTAGAGATGTTCAACCAGTCAAATTGAATGTGCCACTTCTTGATGCTATCCAACAAGTCCCGGCTTATGTCAAATTTCTTAAGGATATGTGTACAAGAAGAGAAAGAACCAATGTGCCCAAGAAAGTATTCTTGGCCACTAATATAAGCGAAATTCTGTCTGTCCCATTTCGATAAAAATACAAGGATCCCGGATGTCCCACCATTTCCTGCACCATAGGATAGATCGAAATCAGTAGAGCGCTTCTTGACCTGGGAGCAAGTATCAACTTGCTACCTCTCTCAGTATACCAGCAACTTGGGTTGGGCGAGCTAAGCCCAACTTGAGTCACCATTCAGCTAACTGACCGATCTGTGAAGATCCCGAAGGGGGAAATCACAGACGTCCTCATCCGGGTCAGGGATTTCATTTACCCCATTGACTTCATTATGCTTGAGACCCTACCTGTGTCCAATCTTAGGTCTCAACTCCTGTTATCTTAGGGCGCCCATTCCTTGCTACAGCCATGCCATAATCAACTGTAGGACGGGTCCATGCGATTGACTTTTGGAGACATGACGAAGGAAGTCAATGTCTTCAATCTTAGAAGACAACCTAGGGATGTTAATGATCAAACGTTTGAGGTCAATTCTATTGAAAACCTGACCAGTGAGCATGAGGAAAGCATAGAGAACTGAAACTGAGGCAGAGTTTGATCTAGAGGCTGAGGATTTTATTTTAGACCAGATCATAGATTCAGCAGTGGATTGGGCATCAAGCCCCAGTGTACCCTATCCTAGGATTGAAAGCCCAGAGATTGCCCTCTATGAAGCAACACCTTTCCTAGAGCTAAAAGCCCTGCCTGAATACCTCAAGTACGCCTACCTGGGCGGAAAGGATACCTTGCCAGTCATCATAGCATCCCACCTGACTGAGCAACAGAGGACAGCTTAATGTCTATTCTGAAAAAGACATAGGGAAGCCATTGGATGACGATGAAGGACATCAAGGGAATAAGTCCAGCTATTAGTGCAACATAGAATCCATTTAGTTGATGAAGCACCCCTAAGAGGGACCCACAACGCAGGCTTAACCCTCTAATGCAAGAGGCAGTGAAGGCTGAAATTCGAAACTATTAGATAAGGGATCATTTCCCATTTCTAATGCCAATGGGTTAGCCCTGTTCATGCGGTCCTAAAGAAGGCTAGCTTTACGGTAGTAGAAAATGAGAAAAAGAGTTGGTACAAACAAGACTGCCTACCAAGGTTCGTGTTTGTATCGACTACAGAAAGTTGAATGCTGCTACCCATAAAGACCACTTCCCGCTACCCTTCATCGACCAAATGCTTGAGCGTTTTGCTCGACATGAGTACTACTGCTTTCTAGATGGGTACTCGGATACAATCAAATCCCCATTGCTGCTGAAGAAGCCAGGAAAGAACGACGTTCACTTTCCCGTTCGAAACCTTTGCTTATCGGCGCATGCCTTTTTGATTATGCAATGGTCCTCCAACGTTCTAACGGTGCATGCTTAGTTTGTTCTTGACATGGTGGAACGTTTTCTTGAGATTTTCATGGATGACTTCTCCATCTACGGAGATTCATTTTATCAGTGTCTTCATCACTTAGAGTTAGTGCTACAAAGATGCATGAGAAGAACCTAACTCTAAACTGGGAAAAATGTCACTTTATGGTGAGACAGGGATTGTCTTGGGCCATAAGATTTCGAGGAGAGGCATAGAAGTGGATAAGGCTAAAGTAGAAGTGATTGCTAAGCTTCCACACTCAAAATCATCAAGGATATTAGATCTTTTTTAGGGCATGCTGGGTTCTACCGACGTTCATTAAGGACTTTAGCAAAATCACGAGGCCTTTAACCAACCTGCTCGCTAAGGACGTGCCCTTGATTTCAACGATGTGTTTCAAGTCATGGGGGAAGCTTAAGCAAGAACTGATTTCTGCGCCTATCATTTCTACTCCTAATTGGGCCCAGCCATTTGAATCATATGTGATGCATCTAATTTTGCTATTGGCGCTGTTCTCGGATAGCGCATCAATAATAGGCAGCACGTGATCTACTATTCGAGTAGGACCTTGAATGATGCCCAATAGAACTATACAACGATGGAGAAGGAATTCTTGGCCGTTGTCTTGCGTTAGAAAAATTTTGGCCTTACTTGTTAAGTTCGAAAACAGTGATTTTACGGATCACTCGACTCTGAAATACCTCATGACCAAGAAGGAAGCAAAAGCCTGACTGATTCGGTGGATCCTTTTTCTTCAAGAATTTGACTTAGAAATCTGGGATAAAAGAGGTATAGAAAAGTGGTTGCTGATCATCTCTCACGAATTTTGAATGCACCAACCAATCCAAGCTCCGATCAATAAGGATTTCCCAAATTAGCACATCCTAGCCATTCTTAGAGAACCCTGATATGCTGACATCGTTAATTACCTGGCCACGGGACAATTACTCGCTGACTGGACAAAGCAAACCAATACCGCTTCTTTGCCCAAGTACGGTACTTCTTCTGGGAAGAACCGTATCTTTTTAAGTACTGTCCCGACCAAATAATCAGATAGGCATACCTGAGGAAGAACAGAGGAGTGTGCTCAGCTTTTGCCATGACCTTGCATGCGGAGGACACTTCGGTCCCTGCAGACGCAGAGAAGGTTCTACAAAGTGGGTTCTACTGGCCTACTTTGTTCAAAGACTCATTCATTTTTGCAAGTCATGTGCAAACTATCAGAAGATCGAAAAATTTCTAGAAAGATATGATGCCCCTGAACCCGATCCTTGAAGTTGAAATTTTTGATGTTTGGGGTATCGATTTTCATGGGGCCATTCCCCAACTCCTTCGGTAATCAATTCA